>JAQIUQ010002407.1:310000-467500 GCA_030378365.1 Hybognathus amarus | reverse complement strand
CAACTGCACGTAATGATGTCAGCAGTGCAAACCCCCACCAGGACAGCTTCTGGTGTTTGTTACAGTGGCGTTTTCCACAGACCGATGACTGTTTCTCTCTTGTTCAGGAGTTTAAGGAGGGCAGGAGGGCCAGTCACACGGCTCCGCAGGTGCTGTTCAGTCACAGAGAGCCTCCTCTTGAGCTGAAGGACACTGACGCCACTGTGGGAAGACAACATCGGCCACATCACTTTTGGTTTGTACCATGAGGTCACATACACATAAAACAGGAATTTAGTGTTGAGAATGTTTTTTCACTCACAAATGGCACTAAGGAAGTGTTCATTTTGGATGCTGGTTAAACACTAATCAACCACATCTGCTAGTTGGAACAAAGTTAATTATAGATATAGATGTAAAGTTAATTATAGACTCTTGTCTGCTTTACTTAGTGATGACTTGTATGTTAATACGTGGCCAGAACAAACCTGTGGCAGGTGCACTGGTGTATTTGCATTTGGTTCAAGAGAGCAAACGCCCTGCTTCTCTTTACGGCGGTTACACAAACCTCTTAATGAATAAAAAAAAGCACTGCACCCTTTTATCAAAGCCAACAACGTTTACCAGCGCTACTCTACTTCAGTTTTTCATGCAACCAAGTATTTGGAGACATGCAATGTTTACCAAGTGCTTATTTAGTTAGTTTTTTGTTTGTTCATTTTACTGTGGTAGCTTGCAGCAGTAACTGAAAAATACTGCACTTTTAGTGTTAACCCATGCAAACCTCATATTACAGATTATTGTATTCTGTTAAAATTGCATATTGATGTTATACCTTTAGGATTGCACATCTGTTTTTCTAGTTTCATTGATTTAAATGACTCCTTAAGTATTTAATTAGTTTTTCTCCTTTTTCCAGTTGAAATGTCTAACAATTCTTTAAATCGGGATCAAATTTAAAAAGCAACACTGAAGATTTTCAGCACTTGTCCTAGTGTCTAATATGAGTATAATTTGTCTTACTGCACTGGCAAGTTTTTCTTTAAGTTCAAAGTATAAACAAGTTAAGTACGAATGTCAGTGCAGTAAGGCAAAATACTCTCGTTATAAAGACACAACCTGTGAAACCGAGTCTGAATATCTTATGCTGTGTTGTATAAGTAAATTTATCTTGTAAGGATATTGATACTAAGACAAAAAAACATGTTTTGGTTGCAGTAATACATGAATAAAATACTTACATATTTTTAGAAATATTAAAAATTTATTCTTTTATATTGGTAAAACTTTATTTTAAGGTGTAAAATAAAGAGTAACCCTTTTTTGCAGTATTTTTATTCATAGTATGTATACACTATCGGTCAAAAGTTTAGGTCGGTAAATATTTATGTTTTTAAAAGAAGTCTCTCCTACTCACCAAGGCTGCAATTTTTTGATAAAAATACACAAAAACACAGTAATATTGTGAAATATTATGACAATTTAAAATGACTTTTTTATGTTAATATATATTAAAATGTAATTCATTCCTCTGAAAAAAGCTGAATTTTCAGCATCATTACTCCAGTCTTCAGTGTCACATGATCCTTCACAAATCACTCTAATATGATGATTTTATGCTCCAAAAACATGTATGATTATTATCCATGTTGAAAACAGTTTTTTCATTTTTATTTCAGGATTCTTTGATGAATAGAAAGTTCAAAAGAACAGCTTTTATCTGAAATGGAAAGCTTTTGTTACATTAAACACTACCCTTTAAAAAGTTTGGGGTCAGTAATAATTTGTATTTTATTTTTGGGGAAATAAATAAGAAATCAATACTTCTATTCATCAAGGATGAGTTACATTGATCGAAAGTTACAGTAAAGACATTTATAATGTTAGAAAAGATTCTAATTAAATAAATGCTGTTCTTTGAACTTTCTATTCATCAAAGAATCCTGAAATAAAAATGTAAAAAACTGTTTTCAACATGGATAATAATCATACATCATATTAGAGTGATTTGTGAAGGATCATGTGACACTGAAGACTGGAGTAATGATGCTGAAAATTCAGCTTTTTTCATTGGAATAAATCTTAATATATATTAACATAAAAAAGTCATTTTAAATTGTCATAATATTTCACAATATTACTGTGTTTTTTGTGTGTTTTTTATCAAAAAATTGCAGCCTTGGTGAGCATAGAGACTTCTTTTAAAAACATAAAAAATCTTATCGACCCTAAACCTTTGCCAATCGGTAGTGTATGTTACCCAAATATAACATTCACACTGAATGTCATATTCTAATTTAAATATAAATCCTAAAATGAATTAAAAATGATTTCCAACCAGTGCTGTTCCCCCGACACACCAACGCCAATACCAGAGACAAGCACCATCAACCTCATCCACACCTTCCGGGACTATCTGCACTACCACATAAAGTGCTCCAAGGTGAGACCCTCTTCAGAAACGCCTCAGTCAATGACAACTGTTGGCCCTGTTCACTCCTGGTATTAAGATCAGATCACAAGTAGACAAGGGAGACACATTCCCATTTACATCTTAGGGCCCTGTTTTAACAATCTGAAACACAAGTATCAAGCGCAAAGCTCAAGTAACTATAGCCCCTTTTCCACCAAAGCATTTTGAGAGCCGGTTCCGGAGCAAACCAGTTCTTTGTGTTTCGACAGCCAAAGAACCGGTTCTCGGCTCGGAAAAACTGGTTCCAAAGCGGCACCAACTCTTTGCTGGACTAGAACCGTCCTTTTACCACGCTCATACTTATGTCGGGGGCTGGGGCGGGTTTAGATGTGTTCTAAACATCTTTTCTGGCCATAATATAGGATCGCAAAGCCAAGAGAAACATTTGCAGAAACACGAACTTTGTAGTTCGTGTTCTTTGCAAAACAGTCTGCCTTTGTAATTGTTATGCTTGAAGTATTTTCTTTTTCTTTCCCTATTTTTTTATTGAAGACATTATAGACACAAGACCGGGTACATAACTTATCAGAAAAGATTACATATCAAATGAAAATATTAAAAGACTTACACATTTCGATTGTTTTTAAAGCCTTCTTGATACTCGAGTTAGAGACTTATCCCAAACTAATGTTGTACTTGCAAGCGTTTCTAGCTAAGACGTACGGCGACGTAAACAGTGACGGATAACGACGTCGTTCCCCTGGGCGCTCTAGTCAGTGGAAAAACAAACAGGTTCTGAAAGCGGTTCGCAAGTTGAACCAACTCTGAACCAACTTTGAACCAGCACCAGTTCCGAACCAGTTCTTATTTTGGTGGAAAAGGGGTATTTGTGGGCGGGTCTCTGGGCACTGTTGCTGTTTTACCGGCGGGATAAATGACTCTTGCACCCGACGCAAGTTTAAAAGGGGTTGGTCTGAAGTAGCTTCATTGTTCATAGGTGTGCTTAGGTGTAATGTGAAATAAACCAATCAGAGCGTCATCCAACATACCCTTTAAGAGCAAGTGCGCATGTTGCATGGCGGACTGTTATTGAGAAGGTGGATTTCACAGCCGAGGAGACCAATGTTCTTGTCAGGGCAGTGAAAGACAGAAAAGTTAAGTTTTTTCCTGGTTCTTGATGGATTGAACTAATTTTTCAGATGTCCTTATATACATATGTGTCTTGCCACTATTGGGCAAACAGGTCTGATTCGTCATTACTACAATTAGCCAGAAAATGTGGGTAAATGTGTAAGCTAGATTTAGGCCTACATTTTTTTATGTCTTCATGAACACCACAATGATTTCTCTTGTGTTAATATTTTTCCTTGCTATAATGTATGATTTGCAAAAATAAAAACCGCTGCATCTGTGTTGATGAGAGAATCAAAGTGTATGCGCGTTATGCTACATTATGGCCAAGCATGCGCGCTTAAAATAGCATTATGAACAACGCGCAACTGACTTTAGACCAGGTTTTTTTTTGGGCTAGGTTTTTTTTTTTTTTTTCACAGTTGTTTTCTGGAAGTGTAAAATAGCACCAGGGAATGTTTGCACCAAAACACGCCTCCTCTTTGCGCTCGATCCGCCCAGGGAGCACAAGTCGATTTCCTAGTTTACCGACTTACGTCCGTGGAGGGAAAAGCCCGCTTCTGCGCGGATGCAGAAATAGGAATGATACATGCGTCGGTGTATAAAGTCATTTGCGCGGGGTGCTAGATAGAGCGCCCCCTGGTGTCTTAATCTGTCTCTTTTATCTACTTTCAACCATTTCTGTCCTGATTTTTCGGAGGGTTGATGGGTGGGTAAATATATGGATTTTTGGAAGTAATCTTGCCTAATTTACATATGAGCAATTTACATTTTTTACATTGTGCTTGGTACGTTTTTTCATCTTCAAACCAAATTTGGGTCTTCAGTAGGGTTGGGTATCGAGAATCGAATATCGATCGTAACCGGGACTAACTTTACTTTTTCCTCTAAAATCGTTCAAATTTAAAATTTTGATTCCTGAGCTTGATATTTTCTGCCGCCACTCGGGAAAGTAAGAAACCGCTGTAACGAACCTCAACGAAGAAGCGTTGCACCGGCAAGTGTTGGCATAACCGCGCCAAGTCGAACATGAGTAGCTATGCTCGGCGGTTCAAAGTGTGGCTTCACTTTTCTAAAAATAATGAAATCTCTGCAAAATGTAAAATTTGTGACAAAAGGAGTATTTATGACAGAAGGAGTATTTCCTTCAGAAAGACCGTTGGTTAGCTAAAACTTTTTTGACCCCTGCCTCTAAAGAATCAGAATTGAGAACCGTTAGGTACCGTAATTCGAAACAAGGAATCGGAATCGGAATGAGATCGTTCAAATTCAAAACATCACCCAACCCTAGTCTTCAGTCGCACAGTTTAAGTCCCGTCTGGCTAGTGCACTTCTCATAATGTTGGGTCAGAAGACAGAACAACCACAAAAGACCGTCTACTCTCTGACTCATTCAACATGTGCATTTACACATACAAAAGCAATCCAGTTCGAATGCGCTTTCAACTACCTCTGGAAGTGGTCGCTAAATGTTTACAATCCGTTTACACCTGTATTTAGTGTCATCCACTTGTGACCCGATTCAGACCGAAGTGTTTCTTAATACCGGGTGTAAACACGGCCTTTGAGTTTGAGGGTTTGAGCAACGCCCTTGAGTTTGTAAAAAGCTTTGTAATGGTCTTAGTTTGCATACTTGCCATTCAACCATTCGGCCCTTTGTTTGGTCAGATGAAATGAAAATGCTGGGGGCTTTTGTCTGAAAAATGCTATGAAGTAAATAAATAATCAGTGTGTTTTCTCCTGTGTTAGGCCTACATCCACACTCTACATGAGGGCCAAGACTTCTGAGTTTCTCAAGGCACTCAACGCAGCTCGCCCAGACGCTGAGAAGAAGGAGATGAAAACTATTCCGGTAAGTGCCGCTTTCACAATTATTAGCACATAAAACCACACAAAAAGCCCTCTTTCTCAGGGGCTTTTTTCCATTTGTGCTGATGTTGGCGCTGATCTCTGGGGTCTGATTTAAATAATCAGAGGCACATACTTGCAAAAGATTAATTTGTGATAGTGTGTGTGTTCAACTTTATCAATTACACAGAGGTGTTGCACCATTCGCTGGCTCTTTGAGGTGGATCATTCGAGCAGATTAGCGTGTACTTTTTAAAGACACTGGTGGTTGTTTGAGCTTGTTTAAACTAAAACTTGGCCAAATGTTGCAAATTCTTTTTCCTGAAACCAAAAGTCATTAGTTTAACTTCTTTGACTTTGGTGGAACAGAACCAAAGAAATTGATTTTTATCATAAAATCCTTTCAAAACAGACTGACCATGAACTCTGATGATATTTGCTTGTCATCAGTGTGTATTTTAACAAAAAAAAAAAAAAAAATTATAATATATATATATATATATATATACATATATATATACAGTGTATATATATATATATATATATATATACAGTATATATATATATATACAGTATATATATAGTTTTTGTGTGCATATTTTGCAATAAACTTAAAATATATTGTTTTATACATTTAATCAACATTTTAAAATGAGTAGTAACGTATTCTCCATTTCTAATCTGATTATGCTTCATGAGTTTTTAGTTTTTTTCCTCAGTAAAATCTATTTCTTATTGCATAATTATGCATTTGTAGGAGTTTTCCTATCAGATGCAATATTTATGGGAGGAGAGTATTTAAATGAATCATGCAAGGTGATTTACTGAAGTCAATTTATTCGTATTTGCGTCGCGATCACCGCCCTCAAAAACCAGACGCTGATTTGCGCTGGTCTTGGAAATTGCGTTGGTCATTATGGAATGACCTGGTTGCGCCGTGTTTATTCTGGATTGCACACTCGCGCTAATTTGACTTATAACATTATGATTTGCCTCAGACTTAGACAGATATCCATATTTTATCAAATTTTTTCCACTGTTTTGACCTGGGAACATCAATCTAAGCTCTCACATGATCTGTCCAGGGGCAAGACCTTCTCTCGCTTAAGGACACGATGTGCAATCACGAGACCAGCATCCGTGGACTCCACTAAAGACCTCTGGCCAGTGATGTCTATCCTCCACGTGGAATTTGCACCTCAACAGGGAGACAAATAAATTCCTCGCTTTTGCATTTATAGAATAAATGTTATTTTGTATGTTGGATAAACAGATTTTTGATACACTCTTATGTTTCACTGTGTAGCTCTGTTGACTGACAGTGTTTTATTGACATAGTCATGCAGTATTTTCCTTTTCGTCCTTTCCTTCGTTTCGCCAAATGCATTCAATATTGGACATCATGAATTGGTCATGAATAAATCAGCCTTCTATACAAGAGATATCTTTGCCTGTTCATTTGGGTGAAATCATTTAAAATGTTTTATTTTTTATTTTTTAATGTTTTTGAGTCTTTAAGTTAAAAAAACAGTAACATTGTTAAATATCACTATTAAAAATTAAAAACAACTGTTTTCTATTTAAATATAATTGAAAATCATTCTAATAAGCTGATTTGATGCTTAAGAAACATTTATTATTATTATTGATGATGAAAACAGTTGTGCTGCTTTGTATTTTTGTGTGAAAGTGATTTATTTTTCCAGGAGATCAAAATAACCCAAATAGAGATCTTGGTAAAACTTTAAACACTTTGAATATAAATAATTGTAACTCAAACTCAAAATGCATTTTAATATTTTCAGATCTGAAATTGGTTGTTTGTCATGTGTTTTTTAATGCATTTCCATGCAATAAATAGACAAGTATTATAACTGTGGTTAGAAGTATTAAAACTGTTTACAATTACTGAATGCATTACAAAGCATAAATTAATGCATTCAAATATTTCATTATACAGGCTTTATATATATATATATATATATATATATATATATATATATATATATATATATATATATATATATAAAGCCTGTTTAGTGAAATGTTTGAATGCATTAATTATGCTTTGTAATGCATTAGTAATTGTAATGTGTGTGTGTGTGTGTGTGTATATATATATATATATATATATATATATATATACACACACACATACTATTGGTCAAAAGTTTAAGACCGGTAAGATTTTTTATGTTTTTAAAAGAAGTCTCTTCTGCTCACCAAGGCTGCAATTTTTGCACAAAAAATACACAAAAACACAGTAATATTGTGAAATATTATGACAATTTAAAATGACTTTTTTATGTTAATATATATTAAAATGTAATTTATTCCTCTGAAAAAAGCTGAATTTTCAGCATCATTACTCCAGTCTTCAAGTGTCACATGATCCTTCACAAATCACTCTAATATAATCGATTTTATGCTCCAAAAACATGTATGATTATTATCCATGTTGAAAACAGTTTTTTACATTTTTATTTCAGGATTCTTTGATGAATAGAAAGTTCAAAGAACAGCATTTATTTAATTAGAATCTTTTCTAACATTATAAATGTCTTTACTGTAACTTTTTGATCAATGTAACTCATCCTTGATGAATAGAAGTATTGATTTCTTTCTCCCCCAAAAATAAAATACAAATTCTTACTGACCCCAAACTTTTTAAAGGGTAGTGTTTAATGAAACAAAAGCTTTCCATTTCAGATAAAAGCTGTTCTTTGAACTTTCTATTCATCAAAGAATCCTGAAATAAAAATGTAAAAAACTGTTTTCAATATGAGATAATAATCATACATGTTTTTGGAGCATAAAATCATCATATTAGAGTGATTTGTGAAGGATCATGTGACACTGAAGTACTGGAGTAATGATGCTGAAAATTCAGCTTTTATTCAGAGGAATGAATTACATTTTAATATATATTAACATAAAAAAGTCATTTTAAATTGTCATAATATTTCACAATATTACTGTGTTTTTTGTGTATTTTTAATCAAAAAATTGCAGCCATGGTGAGCAGAATATATACACACACACACAAACCCTAAACCTTTCAAACATAAATGTACATTATAAAATAACAACACTGACCAGAAAATGAGGCTCATACTTGTTTTAATGATAAGAGAGTCATGGTCTTCACAATAATAAACTGAGCAGGAAGGAAAGAAAGAGAGAATGAAGAACCCGCCAGGTTGTAAGATTAAGAAGAGAAATGAAGGACACAGCAGTAGAAAGTCACTCGTTCTCCTCCACCACATTTAGAGAATCTTCCTCATCAGGTTTCTTCTTCTTCCTCCACCAACTGTTCTTGATTTATTGTCTCCTGCTGTTCTTCCTCCACCAACTCTTCTTATTTACTGACTCTTGCTGTTTTTCCTTCCACTAACTCCTGTAGTTCTTCTAGCACCTCTTCCTCCCCAAAAACGTCCTGGCTGTTGTGGTTAGTGTGATTTTGCTCAAGTTCGCTCTGAGAGACCACCTCTCCATCCACTATTTCTTGGGTGATGATGATGGCTTTCTTAAGACCTGACGGAAGACGGAAGAGGAGGAGCTGGAGACAGAACATAGGCTGGATGTTAGAGTCAGTCTTTAGTGATTCATTACAACACTGATGTAGCTTAGTCATTTTTCTAGAAGCAAACAAATCATTAATGTTTAACATTGCTGCACAGGGCTTGACATGAACACCCACTAACCCACAAAATTGTGCAATGTAGTGTCAAAAATATAGGTCGATATTGAAATATCTGAAACCCTTCCAATCCTCATTTCCTGCAGAACAGATTCAGGAGACCAGCTGCGTTAACAGTACTAATTTACCAATGAATGTAAACAGTTAAGAAAGAAAGTAATGGATCCATGCATAAGGTCTTAAAGTGACAGTAGCCTAATATACCTGCTGACAAATTATGAGATAATATAAAAATATCTATATGGCAGTTTTTCCCCATGGTATCAATGTCAAAATTGTGGCCAGTGAAAATGTTGAGTGGCAAGTAACTTTGGAAAACCACTAGCCACAGTGGCTGGTGAGCAAAAAAGTTCATGTCAAACCCTGATGCATGCATATTTTAGTTGAGAAAGCAACTTTTGTAATCGGCTAGTCGGTATTATTTGGGTCATTCTACAATCACATGCCTATTGCAGTTTGAAAGGGTAATTTTGCAAGTGAGTTTGTCAATTCTATCAGAAAAATTATGTTAAATAGATAATACATTGCATTGCACAATTCGCAACATTATAACTTCATAAAGCTAAAATGTGCTTTGAGAATTTAATGTTTTACGAATTATATTACAAGAATTTGAATTATTTAATGAATTATTAAACAATATATATATATATATATATATATATATATATATATATATATATATATATTAGGGCTGTTAAATGATTAATCGCGATTATCGCATCCAAAATAAAAGTTTATGTTACATAATACATGTGGGTGCACTGTGTATAATTATTTTATATATATAAATACACACACATGCTTGTATATATTTAAGAAATATTTTTATGTATATACTGTATATAGATTTATATATAATTTATATTATATATAATTATTTTACATATAAATAATATTTTTTTTCTTAAAAATACATACATGCATGTGTGTGTATTTACATATATATATATATATATATACAAAATAATTCTACATAGTGCAAACACATATATTATGTAAACACAAACTTTTATTTTGGATGCGATTAATCGTGATTAATCTTTCGACAGCCCTATATATATATATATATATATATATATATATATATAGTATCGCTATTAATCGCATCAAACATAAAAGTGTTTATATGTGTATATACTATATTAACTTTTTACAACTTTTAACTTATGTAAGATCCGATTAATCACGATTAATCAACTTGACAGGACTACGCCAAAACAGGTGGCTAAAAATGCACTGATGAAGGACACAAATGGATACTTGTTTTGTAGTAATGACCCTTTTGATTCTTTAACAAATTGCAAAGATGATTATCTCCAAACATATTTGCATGAGGTTAGCAGTGAGAAAGATAAACAGTGTGACTGATGCATGTATGTCCAGCGAGGGTCGAGTGTTTACTCGTCTGTGTTAGACCGTAGAGCAGTGAGTGAGGATTAGTGTGACAAGACAAGCTTGATGTGGGTTAGGCAAGCGTTGGTTAACTCAAACTGAACGATGCCTAAAATCTACACGTCACGTACTCACCTGCATACAACGCCTGCTCAAAGAAAATCTCCTCTCTGTGGGAGGGAAGAGAAAACATGAGAGGGTGGCACAAATGTAGGTACTTGTTGGGGAAAGGATGCAACTAATTATTCAACGACTGGGTGGATCGAAGTTGAAGTTACTCCACGCTCTCCACACTAAAATGTCTATCCTTCACTCACCCTCAAGTTAACTTGTATAAGTTTATTTCCTTCTGCTGAACACAAAAAAGATATTTCTGAAGAATCGATTCCGTTCTTCAAAATATCTTCCTTTGTGTTCAGCAAAAGAAACTCATACAGGTTTGCAACATCTCTGAGGGTGAGTAAATGATAACAAAATTTTCATTTTTGGGTGAAGTATCCCTTTAAGGATCGAAAAAACCCACATTGAGCGACCACTTTCTGCAAACCCGAGGGGGTGGAGGGTTATGTGACCCCGTCATTGTCTCATAGTGTTTAAAGTGATGTCTGTTTTAAAAGACAAATGCTTGCTGGGACACGTTTCTCACAAGCCTGTAGGGAAAGAGTTTGTGCCTTGTGTTTGTTACTATAGCGTGACTTCCCCATGGAAAATGTGCTAGATTTGCATGGGCAGCTCACCAGGGAAAATGCTGTATGGACACAGCAATATTGTCCTGATGTGCACATTGCAATCTGTCACCAAATGCTTTTCATAATTAAACATGCTTTTGTATTTGTTCTGAACTACACCAAAGCATTTGAACAAACACCAATATTGACCTTTTAAAGAATAGCTCATCCAAAAATGTGTGGAGAACTTTTTAATTCCACTATAAAGAACCTTTTGTGTTCAATGAATGTTAAAGCTTCCATAAATGCCAATAAAGAACCTTTATTTTTTAAGAGTGTATTACTGATTCTTTATACGCGCTTCACACTCTCAAAAATGGTTTGAATTGGACAGTACCCTTTCAAAAGGTACTAACATGTACCATTTAGGTGCAAAAATGCATACTTTAGGTACTAATAAGCACCCTTTAGGGATAAATAAGGTACTAAGGTGAAAGGGTATCTATCCCAGTGACAGCTTTTGTAGTTTAACCACTTAACTGTCACCATCCCACAGGTAGGACATTTGCCACTATATTTTTAAATCAATTATATCTTAGTAAATACCTTTAGTAATATTGACAAACTATATATCATTTGAAAGCTTAGAATCTCTAGTTTCCATATTTGGTGACAAAAACATATTACAGAGGAACCATAATTTATCCATATGCAACAAGAATATTTTCATACTCATAAAGCGAGTTCAGACCTTAATTTAAAAATAGCAGAGAACATGAAAAATCATGAAAAAATGGTAGATACCTCAGTTTGTTTTCATGCCAAAAGTTCTAAAGATAGCATCCATACAATTATTTTGGAAAAAAAGGTCTGAAAAGTTTGAAATATCAAGAAAAAAATAATGCAGGCGCCCTTATATGGGCAGTAATGGAGTCTGATTGTGCCCTAGTGAAAAAGTTTGGTACTGCGCCCAAACAAAATCTTACTGAAAGCTAATTTTTTGAGATATCAACCTAAAATTTGAAACACAACTTGTTCAGATTTTTGGCTTTGATTTTTCTGCAGTTTTAGAGTAGCCCAGGTTTTGAAAATATATATTTTATGTAAAATATAAATAATTAATATTTTTACATTGTACATTTCCATAAACTCCAACTTCTATAACTTTTTTTCTGTTTCACTTTCTTAATTTATTTCACTTCTACAAAAATCTGCCAAATGTCTTCTTTAAAACAAGACCAATCATATGTCTATATTCCAAGCATTCTTGAATTCACAACCATTTAAGTTTGAAAGTGTTCTATTCAAAAAAGGGGGGTGACAGTTAAGAGGTTAAAAAGAAAAGAAAAACAAGACTTGAGGCAATTAAATATAATGGATGAGTCAAATGGATAGCATTGAGCTGGAATATCCATTTTTTTTTAAACATCATTGTTCACAAACTTTCCATCTTACCTGTTATTGTCCCCCTCTGTCGTCAACAACACCCTCTAGAAGACGATGATAGCTGGCGAGTCTCTGCCTCGAGTTCTGGACTTAATGTTGAGCAGCGCCTCGTACTTCGGCCGTGTGGCGCTCTCACCTGGGCACGCACCTGTCCCAGCTCACCCTCCAACTGCATTATTTGAGAGTTGTGTCCACTGACCTCCTGACCGTAACGCGCTTCAGTTTCATGCAGCGAATCTTCCAGAGAATCGAATCTGAGAGGCAGAATAAGAAAAGTTTAGACAGGTCTTGACCGAATATAATAACCTTAATAACCTTTTGAAAATAAAGGCCTTAAATGCTTGCAATTATTTTTATGGACAAAATAATCCTTTTTAATAAAAATAAATTATATTTTAGTAACTGAATTGTTCTTATTATTACTTTTTTTCATAGATTACTATTATTCTAAAATGTGGAAAATTAAATAGTATTTATTTATTTACATGATATGGAATATATTTACAATGCATTGAGTTAAAAATGAAAATGGGAAATAATAATAAAGCAATTATGAAGAATTAGATTATTTAATCATTTTTTACTTAAAGGAGTAGTTCACTTTTCAAAAAACTTTTGCTGATAATTTACTTACCCATGTCATCCAAGATGTCCATGTCTTTCTTTTCTTCAGTCGAAAAGAAATTAAGGGTTTTGATGAAAATATTCCAGGATATTTTCTCCATATAATGGACTTCAATGGGAACCAAACTGTTCAAGGTCCAAATGAGAGTTTCAATGCAAACTATTCAAAGGGCTTTAACGGTTCCAGACTGATGAATAAGGACTTATTCAAGCTGAAACGATCGCTCATTAAAAAAAATATAAAAAAGTTTAAGTTTTATAAGCTCAAATGCTCACTCTGTTCTGTGATGCGCGTTTGTGACTCTTGTTCGAAATCTTTTTCTGAGTCAATTTGTTTCGTCTGTTGAATGAACCAAATGACTCGGAAAAAGATTTGTTCATTTTGATAAACAAGTTCCAACAGGAGAGTCATGAACGCGCATCATAGAACAGAGTAAGGTGAACATTTGAGCTTATAAAACTTCAACTTTGTTATTTATTTATTAAATTAGTGATTGTTTCGCTTGATAAGACCCTTATTTATCGTCTGGAATCGTTTAAAGCCCTTTGAACAGTTTGCAGTTTGCACTGAAAGTGTTTTTTGGACCTTGAACTGTTTGGTTCCCACTGAAGTCCATTATATGGAGAAAATCCTGGAATGTTTTCATCAAAAACCTTAATTTCTTTTCAACTGAAGAAAGAAAGACATGGACATCTTGGATGACATGGGGTGAGTAAATTATCAGCAAAAGTTTTTTGAAAAGTGAACTACTCCTTTAAGTTACTTAATTGAATCATTTTTTACTTAAGTTACTTAAGTCAAGTTATGCAATCATTTTTGAGCAGGAAGTTCAACAAACCACTAAAAACAGCTTCTTGTTCCCATGGTTTAAAAAACAATTTGGTGCACAGGAATTATGTGTAAATTCAGATGACATGCATGCACAAAGAAAGGCATCTGAACATTTTTGAATCACATTTCAAGCGATAAATATGCAAAGCAGCAAGCAGAATAAATTTGGACACACTTGACAGAAATGTTTTTTCTCATAATCTTAATAACCCTTTAAATGGCTTTAAATTCATTCTTCATGTTTCCATTTCCATTTGCTTTTATTCCAAAATGTGGGAAATAATATTAATAAAAAGTATGCGCATTAGAGTTCTGTGATTGTTTTTGTGCATGACTGCTTTAGGTGCAACTTCACTTTGTTTGTCAGCTTCTATTTTCTCATGGTTTAGAAAGCACATGGGTGCACAAGGATAATGTGTAAAATCAGATGACATGCATGCATGAAGACAAGCATGGGACGTTTCATAATCGTTTGATTTATGCACAAGTCAATTTGCCAGGTGAGAGCGCTGACTGTGTAGAATGCAGAATGATTTGTCAAGCAGATAATTTGTGTCATTTGTGTACCGTACCATATTGTGCAGAGCCTGCAGGTCAATTTCTAGAGATTGCCTCTGCCTGCGCAGCTCGTTCAGCTCAGTCTTTGATGTCTGCAGGGCTTCTGTGTTCTGAGTCACCTCAGCTGTGATGTTGTCAAACTGGATCGAGAGGAACAAGATATTCAGGACACATGATAGTATAGATCCGCCTTGTAATTATGCACAAAGCTCTCCTAAATATGAAGGCACGTTCCCATAGGGTACAAAATAGGGTCCCAACTCACTAAAATTAAATGAAAGGATGTGCTTAAGTTTACTTTCTTTGGAGGTACAAATGTTTTACATAATATTTTTTCAGTTTTGCTAAATTTCTAAATATAAAGTAGTACCCTTATTCATAGTATACTACCCTTAGTCTATTTTGTAGCATAAATAAACAATTAAAATCATAAATCATTTGAAAATAAATACATAATTGGATGGATTAAGTCAGAAAGGGTTAAATGATTACAAGTGCTTGTTTGACTGAGAGCAAAATGTTTGTTTAGGGATGAATGAGATTGCAAACAGGCCAAAATCTACAAATGAATGGGAGATACAGACAACTTATGTGTTGAACATGATCTGATATTCATGCTAGGATCATTTTAATGTAAAAATAACAGTTTAGCTAATAGATCATTAAAAAGTGGCTTCTAATGGTACACCAAAGCATAGTGTATTGATAGAAAGTGCCAACATTTTGAAAAATCAGGGTGAGACAACAAAAGCACAATAAAACGTACTTTATTTTGATACCAGGCTTCAGTTTCCTCACGACTCTTCTGTACACCTCGTTCATACTGCTTGCGGATGTTACTAATGATTTCATTGAGGTCTGGACTGTTTTTATTCTCCATTTGCACATTGACTTGACAGTCGCTGATCTGGCCCTTAAGGTTAGCAACATCCTGTGAAATAAAATGATAAATGACTTTAGTTATACGGTTTATAATAACAGGATCTGGAAACAGTGTGGCTACTAGATAACTAAGTTTGTTTAACGTTTGCCCTAAAGCATTGAAAACCAGGTGGGAACATCTGTTGACAGTAGGCTTAAATAGGTGTGTTCGACTAGAAACAGCGCTGTGCAGAGTCAATCGGTGTACGGCATCAAAATACTGAAGAGAGCAGACGCCATATATGCTTTCCAATCTCTCTAGTGGTACTTTAATGTCATACAATGTCATAGACTGATCGGTCTGCGTAGCGCCGCTTCAAGACGAACACATATTGATTTTATGGTGACTGCCAACTTTAATACGTCTTAAGTTTGCCCATATATATATATATGAAGAGTTCAGATGCAAAAGCCTCGTAGCAAAGTGCAGTTTGAAATTTTCTTCTAAAATGACCATTTTTATCAAGCTTGTATATTTAAGTTAAAAAATGTTATTAAGCTTGTATATTTAAGTTCAGTAAATTCACTTAAATGGCAATGAATATTACCTATTAATTGTCATTTAAGTGAAATTACTGAACTTAAATATACAAGCTTTATAAAAATTGTAATTTTAGAAGAAAATTTCAAATGGCTTTTAGAGGCTTTTGCATCTGAACTCTTCATATATATATATATATATATATATATATATATATATATATATATATACACATACATACATACATATATTTCCCCATAGACGTTTCTAAATACATAAATAGGCCTACATTTAAATTAAACATTAGGTTAAAGGGGCTATATGAGGAATTTCCATGTATTAATCACCTTTTTACTGCCAAAGTGTGAACAGATTGTAAAACAACGTAAAAAACGAGACCTTACCCGATTTCCGAAGTTGCCTATAAAAGCCTGTACAGATTTTTTTGGTACAAAAAGGACATTTTTGCCGTGAAAATCAAAAGGACGTGACGTTTACGCTCGCTCTTTGACACATGAAACAAATGCATGTTCAGAAAAATGGCGAAGGAACTATTCTATACTGTAATGTCAATGTGTCATCCAAAGACAAGGGAGTCATTCGAACTAATTAAAATAGTCTCACATAGCCAGATCCAGTCCAAAGTCTAAAAAATATATAATTCATAATCAAACTATCTGCAGTAGGCTAATTTGTCTTACCTCTTCTGTTAGCATGATGTTGGTGAATTGCAGAGTTTATATAAAGTCGAACGTATCCACATCGCTGATGATCAGATGCTTTTTTTAATGCTACTTTCTCACCACTGTCATTTTGGTTCAGAGTTTATTTTGTTATTGAGGAAAGCGCGCAACACTACATTAACATATTCATCTAATGTTAGTTAAAGTCGTCATGAAATCAAATTGGACAAATCTTCTTTTTATATGAAGAGTTCAGATGCAAAAGCCTCTAAGTGCCATTTGAAATTTTCTTCTAAAATGACTTTTTATCAAGCTTGTATATTAAAGTTCAGTAATTTCACTTAAATGGCAATGAAGATTACCTATGAATTGTCATTTAAGTGAAATTACTGAACTTAAATATACAAGCTTGATAAAAATGGTCATTTTAGAAGAACATTTCAAATGGCATTTAGAGGCTTTTGCATCTGAACTCTTCATATGTAATATTGTAGTGTTTATTACAAACGATTTATCCGTGCACTTCATTATTTTTTAAAAATTCATGTACCCTTATAATCTTTAATCAAATACATTACCCTGCCCTCCCCATCGAAATGACCTCTCTTCTATTTCGATCACGTGGAATGACGAAAGGGTGTGGCCAGATGCGATGAGGGTGCGGCTATCCGTAAACCGCATCTCAGAAAATCGCATTCAAATCTGCAGCCATTTTGTTTGCAACGTCCAACCTCCAACAATCCAATCAATTCCCGAAGGATCGAAATCAAGCCCTGCCCTGAATTTTCTTTCAAATTTCAGAAGCCGTTTCACTCGGATATACATCACAACAAGAAAAAAAGACAATCTCGACTTCCGTTTCACGCCGACTTTAACAGTATATTGCTGCAAAGCTATTTCCAACTTCTTACTTCTACGCAAAAAATTAAAAAGAACTTCACAGAGATTATAGCAGTGCATGAGTGCATTGAATCCCATGTGTAGGGCCCTATAATTTCTGCGATCACGGAAAAAATTAAAATGGAAAAAAACGGAATTTGGGAAAAAATAAAATGGAATTTGGGGAAAAATAAAACGGATTTTATATGGCCCTACATGTGCACGCATGAGGAAAGCGTTCCTGGATGCAGTTCACTTAATGGCCACCGGGTTCACTATAAAACATGGTTTTTGAATTCTACACACAACCCCTTTAAATTAAATAAATAAATGCAAACTTCAATATAGAGTTCTTGAATCAAATTAGATGAATCAACCTTTGATTTAAAACATAAAAGTCAGAAATCAGACAAAAGTAGGTCTCATGAATCATTGCGAATGGCACATCATAAAAAATGATGATAGGATAGTCATTGATTATACACTTACAATAATGTATTTTAAGTTTATTAAACATTAATGTTAAATATCTGTTATTGCTGACTAGAAGACTGTTGGAGTCTCATTAAACAAAGATCAAACAAAGCAGCTTCATGAATGTGTTTAATCAGTGTTGAACAGTGTGTTTAAGGCGTATACCTCCTCATGATTCTTCTTTAGGTACGCCAGCTCTTCTCTCATAGACTCGATCTGGCCCTCCAGCTGCATGCGGCCCATGTAAGTGTCGTCCAGCATCTTGCGGAGACGAGCAAGATCCTGCTCCACCCCTGCCGCATGCCCTGCTCCGACTCGAACCTGTCCGGACGGGACGGTGCATTTACATGAGAGACCACAGGGCATATGTCACACAGGATATTGACATGATGTGGAATATCTGTGTATTTGCATTGAGTTAAAACTTAATGAATTTCTTACATTGTTTTGTTATAAGAGAATAAATATCTTACTTGACTTTGAAATCGTCAGCAGCCAGTCTTGCATTGTCTATCTGTAGAAACAGTCTGGCATTGTCCAAATTCATTTCCTGGATCTACAAACACACTGATATCATTGTCTCGCATTGACTATGTCAATACAGCAAAAAATCCCCACAAAAATCTACAATTGCCATTAGAATTTATGCTGATAACCAACAGAGGAAAATAAACCATAATAAAATTAACAAATTAAATAATTAAATATAAAACAAATACACTTTTATATAGTAGCTCAGTATTTTCTTCTTTTAAATCATCACATCTCATACAAATTAATATATATAAAAAAGCTCCAGTAGTAATAAGTATATGCATTTTATTTGTGTAAAATTTGTATATGTTTTGTGAATGCAGTTCATGTAGTATTTTTAATGCTTTAATATTAATATTAATATTTTTTCACTTTGACAACGGTTTTTCTGCTTTTGGCGAGGTCACTAATGAAAAATGTGACTCTTTACTTGGTTAAATAAAGATTAATAACTAAAAATGCATTATAAAAATATTACATTTGGTAACACTTTATTTTAATGTGTCATTGTTACATATGTTACATGTATTTACTATAGTAATTACTAAGAATTATGCATAATTACATGCAACTAACCCTAAACCCTAATCCTAACCCTTTAGTAAGTACATGTAGTTACTTAATATTACTCAGTACTTAAATGTATAATTACAGACACATTAAAATAAAGTGTAACCTTACATTTTATTAAAGCAATTGAAAATTCAATCAGTTTAATACATTCTCATTAAAAGTTTAAAGGTAGTTGCAGCATTGACAAGTTGTTCTTAAAAGCTTAAACCATCCAAATGTTTAGACTTGCAATGGCATTTTAATTTCAAATATAATATTTGAAATAATTCAATAATAATTCAATAATATTTTTAATGGATGAGTTAGAGCAGATGTTAAAGCTTCAACCAGTGTTCAGCAAGCTTGCATCTCATGAAGTTGAGAAAGTGAGCAGAGCTGGAATCTAAAGGGTGGAGAGGTTTTGCAGAAGCTCAAATATATGAAAATTTTTTGGTCACTCCAAACTTCCACAGTGCTATTTCATAGTTTTGATTAATTTACTACCATTCTAAAATGAGGAAAATAGTCGGGTGTGTCCAAACATTGTCTGTGTATACATTATGATAAAAAAGCATGCATGGATACCTAACAAAACCTTTTATTTGCTCACCTGGTTTCTCAGATCAGCGATGATCCTCTCATAGGAGCTCCAGTCTCTGCCGCTCTCAGCTTCTTTCTCATCAGAGCCTTTTTGATTTGCTCCTCCAGTTTACTGTTGGACTCCTCCAGCAGTCGCAACTTTCGACAGGTAATCCCCCAGACGGTCATTCAGACCCTTCATGGTCTCTTTATCATCTACGGGGGTAAAGTGCTGCTGTTGATCTGTACATACGGACGCAGTGTGTTTGCCAGATTCCCTATAGTGGATGGGAGAAACCCAAACAAACTACCCCTGGAGCCCATGCCGGCGGACAGGCTTGAGCTGGAGAAACTCCTGGAAGGGCCCTTGAATGACATGGTGCAGATTAGAGGTGCCTTTGAACAGCTTGCGAGACACAGTCTATTGTTTTACCTGCAGCAGGTACTGTAGGAGTGTGAGGGGGTTTGGGAACTGCTATATATAGACTCAGCTCTCTACAGTGATTGGTCTGTGTGTCTGCTGCTGCACCTCTCTCATTTGTTTGCAAAATCCTAAAGACCATAAACAAACAAACTAGTAGAGAATTTTTTTTGCACAGTGCTGGTAGTTACTGATTATGTATTACTTAAACAGACTTGTACTTGTTCTTATAGCCTATTACATGTTATACTGCTCAGACTACATTTACTTTTTTTAAATAGATTACATGTTATTAACACAATGGAAGTAAATTGTTCTTATTGATTTTCTGTAATTTAATTCGTTTTATTTAGAGTTTGACAAGGCAGGATATTGAAGGACAAAACTCTGAAATGTATCAAACCTAACATACACTCAAGACATCATTATGCACCTAATCTAGAATACAAAACAAACAAACAATCAGGTGAAATAAAACGGGTACACAGAAAAACTTGAAATGCATGAGGCTTCATTCAATAAAACCTGTACGTTATTAATAAAGCTATTTAAGAGCACGTGAAATAAAGGTACAATAGAAGTTTATGTCTTTTTGTTTTACTCCTGGGCACAATTGATCTTTTCTATCTTCTAAAAAGCCTATTGACTTCGTACATTATATATGTACAAAAAAATTTGGAAGGGGAAATTGATTACATTTTTTGTATTTATTTGGACATGTTTTTACTTTAAAATGATATATTTGAAACTTTTTTATGATTACTTACTAGATTTATCAACTTATGAATCACGTCCTTCACTGAACCGCAGTTTGACCTTAGTCTAAAAGTGATCAAACAATCTGTCAAATAATAAAATGTGTAATGTAATTGCAATAACAAATTCGTCCTGTAATTTGAAATCAGTCGCTAAAATTTGTAAACAATCTCATGCATGAGTAACCTGCTGCAAGACATCAGAATAGTTCAGTTATGAGTTTGCTTTATCATAGGCCTAGTAGGCCTAGTAAAGGCTTGGGATGCTGTTCATGAAATGAAATGGAAATACATAGAAAGATGACTGTAGAAGGTTAGGAAGAGGGATGTCTGCCTGAGTTCATCTATTAAGCCATAATAGACAGTAAAAGAGGTTTTGCCAGTAGGCTACATTTTATAACAAGGTGCTCCTCGAGTCTCGCCCCACTGTCTATGGTCCGCCTCGAGGCTCGCGAGCATCCTGTCGCATTTTGACGTGTGCAGGAGCTCATTGTGAATCTGTAATTTTACAGATAAGACAATCTTCCCGATTAAACTTGATTTTTTTTAATAAGTTGCGGCATCCAGGTGTAAATTCATCCATCCACATGCAAGTTCCATTTTGATGAACAATACAAACATGTAAACAAACGCATTTTCAATTATTTTTTTTGATTGCAAGAAAGTGGGTGTGCTCAGCTCACGCGCACACAGGAAGCTCGCTCACGCTTCAAGGTGCCGTGAACGCGCTGAACGGCCGTTTGCTCAGTTGATTACACGTCTGTGGATTACAGTTAATAATGTTGTAAATAGTGGTCAAAGTCTTGCACAGACCGATCTTTTCGCTTAACAAGAAGTCACTGTATCGTCAGGAGTCACGGGTATTCATTTTGTTTTGCCTGTATAGCCTTTGTTAGTTTTTTACTCAAAGTGACGGGAGCATTTGACATGCATATGAATCACCATACGACCCTGGTTTCAGCTAAAAACTTCTTTACTGTTCTTGTAAAGAAAAAAGACACCAAACGTTACATTGGATGGCCTGAAGGTGAGTAATTTTTGGGGTGAACTAACACTTTGAGGTGGAAATTCAAAATCAAATCATAAAAGTAAAAATTGTAAAATTATATTTTAAAGTAACGTTAAATATAAGCATGCTGCTTGAAACCCCCAAGGTAATATTTCATTCTAAGATTTAAAGAAATGAATTAGATTTTGCTTTAGCCGCTACCTTTTTTTCTTTTACTGTCTATGCCTTTTTCACGATGCGTCATTAATCCGTAAGTCGGCCATTTTGGAGGCAAAGAACATAAACATTAAACCAAACATGACGCGAAATGCAAAAGAAGGGCAGAAAGTGATTTGCTGTATTTAGTAAGCAAACGCCTATGTTTGCGTCGTTTATCGTTATTTAAATCTATCAAACCACGAGGAGTTTCTATCGATGTACCAAAAGTTGTTCATAAGGGGGAAATGATAGAAATGGACCGAAAACTTCGGAAAAACGGCTTGCAAACCTACGTCTGCGGTCGGGAGGAGCCGAATGGGAAATGCCCGTGTGTGTATTGATCACTTCATCAAAGGTGAGTTAATACAACTTAAGTGGCTATGTTCGTGTAACATGTCAAGTTTCTGAACTTTGTAAAGTCAATGTATGTATGTTAGACGAGGTAGCAGCTAGTTGCTGATGTATCTACAGCCTCGATGGCACGAAAAATATTTTAATTCAGTTCTCTCCTGCTTGATAAGTCCTTCTCTATATGATTTCGCACCTACCACGGGTTTTTTTCTGTGTTTTTAGTGTAACAATGTGTTTATTAGTACATAAACAGTGCAGTCCATGCTGTTGTTTACATCCGAGTGCCTCCATAATGGCCGCTCATCCAGTTTACCGACCAGAATGTGACGTCGGTGAAAACCCTCTAAGTTGTCGCTTACACCTAAAGGCTTTTTATCAAAATGTAAACAGCAAAACAATTATGGAACCGAAAAAGGTTTTACATAGCAAACGTATAAAATGTAACCATAAACGCTTTGTTTTTGTATATGACAGTTTGTTGCATGTTACATGATTGTGTAACGTTACAAAAACCTGAAACATTTAGGCCTTTACTGTTATAGCCCAGGAAAAAATAAAGAGTTAATTGAACACACCTACCTTTTTGTGAAAACAATCCCCAATAGTTTATGGGGTAAGTTGTCACATCAGGAACTTAAAAAAGTAACCATGTTGCCTTAAAATTAAGTTCATTGAAACTAAAAGTTTTAATTAAGTTAGTGCAAAGAATGAGATTGGTTTAATCAACAGAAGCTCAAAATGTGATGTTATCTCAACCACATTAATTATATAAGTTGATTTGCAAAACAAAAAAAGTTACAATTGGAACAAATAGTTATTATTATTGTTTTGTGTTTCATAATTTTTTAAACAAAAAAAGTTTTTTGTTAAATTATGAAACACAAAACAAGAATAATAACTATTGTTCCGGCCAACTAATATGTGTATGTGTATATAAATATGTGTGTGTGTGTGTGTGTGTGTATGTATATATACACAGCTATGGAAAAAATTAAGAGACCACTGCCAAATCAGCAGTTGCTCTGGATTTATTATTTATAATATAAATAATAAATCCAGAGCAACTGCTAAATGGCAGTGGTCTCTTTATACACTTATATATATACACATAGCATGTATATATATATATATATATATATATATAAAATGCATAACAACTTGCCCCAATTTGCCATTTATGAAAAATCAGCTCGTCCTTCAACCATTCAGTTCAAATGTACCTTAATTATATGGCTGGCTCGTGTTTGAATGTATATTTATGTAGCCCTCATTCTTTTGTGCATTCAAATAATTAAAGTGCATTTCAATTTCTAATAATCTTTTTAATTATGTGATCAAAATATATAATATAATCTGAATCTAATCTCTTTTGAAGTGTGATGTTTCCACATATGGCCACATGAGGGCAGCAGAGAATGCTTGATTTCTGTCACACACAAGAAACTCCTCTGCTGCGTCCGAAATCTCCCATTACTCACTATATAGTGGACTATATAGTGAGCTCGCCATTTTGTAGTGCTGTCCGAATGTATAGTGACGATTATTATACCCTATATAGTCCACTCAATGTATCCCAGAATGCATTTTGAAAAGTAGTGAACAACCGATGGTCACTAACCTAAGCCCTACATACCATCATGCATTGCGCTGATCGTAAAAATAAGTTATAATCATATGTGGAGTAGCGCATTATAACAAAAATGGCCAGAAATCACTTTTAGTTTTTAAATTTTGGAGAAATAAGCTCAATATAATGTAATGTATTTATTTTTAAAAATCTGTTTAGCCCAGAGCCGGCTCGGTACCAGCTGACAGATGATGTAATCAACGGCGCCGAGAGACGATCGAGTAGTGTCCGAAAGTGGCTTCTGTTATGCTGGTGAGCTCACTATATAGTGCTCTGCTCTCTAACCCCAACATAGGGGTTAGGAAGTAGTGCTTTGAGTGGAGATTTCGTACGCAGCACTCATGAATCATGGGTGCTTGTGCTTCTCATATCTCGCTCCTCCGTCCTCTCATTCAAACCGATTCGAACACAGCTATCTTGAAGGACATCTTAATTCTATAATTGCACCGTGATGAGTGAGGATGCTTCCAGAGGAGTTAGGAGCGAGGATACACGCGTGTATCCTTTGCGTAAGAGTTTTATCGACCAAACGTGACGCGTGTATAAATTCTCCTCGCCCTTCACATCGGTCACAATCATTTTAATTTATACTTTACCCGTGTAGTTTATATAAACCATACACCTCACATATTTCAATGTATTTATTATGAAGTTCTTAAAACTAATACAACATAAAGGTGTATCAATGAGCACTGCTGATGATTCTGTGAAGTGACGCTCGATGTGTAAAAAAGCTTTATTCGATTCTTTCGTCCTCATTTTCTTTTCCTTGCAGCCTTCCCTCACATCCTACAGGGTGGAGCTGAGACGTGAGGAAAGAAAACGAGGATGCACAAATATGAATTGAGAAGCACCCCAGGAAGGATGGACTACTTGCACAACTACTTCCACGTTCTAGTTAGTACATATTGTAAGTTTCTGGTTTGAGCATTCAGCGCTTGCATAGCCTACATAAGAACGCAGATTATCACTGTTTTATGGCTGCCAATTGATTAAAACAATGAATAAGGATCTCTTCATTAATTATCTTGAGCCTGATGAAATGTTTCTTTCCAACTGTGAATTCTGAATATTAAATAGGCTAGATATATTGATCCACTAAACTTCAGCTGTCCTATATATTACAGTTTTAAATGAAATGGACTATTTAAAGGATTGCTTGTGTGCGCTGGTGTTAATTCCAGTTGAGTGAATGAATGCTCGTGAGGTGCCTGTAACGATATTATCTGTAACGATCTATTATGAGGAGAATGACAGTCGATGACTTTGAATATTATACCGTTAGGGAGTTAGGATCGATTCCAAGGGCCGACACACTTTTGGGGCCCCCAGAGATCGGATATTATTAATGGAATGGGTGCGGCAGGGGGCCCAACCTCATATTCTTTCATAGGGCCCAAAGTTTCTAACAGGGCACCCTGTTCGTACTGATGTTATTCATCTGTTCTCATCCACTTCACTAGTTTAGATAAACACTGACACCCTGTGGTAAATAATGGTGTCTTTTGAACACCCGCTGCTTTCTCAGATCGGCTTGGATTAAAACTTAATGTTCTGATAAGTTTGGAAAATTCTGCACTCAGTAAAGATAAGAATATACCCTCTCGTGTCTATAAAAATTGGCAATTTTTTTAATCTTATTGCGGACTTTCATTTTAGGTGGCCTTTGTTCAATAAGTGAGCGGTACTATTTCCAAACGGAAGTGCGTAGTGAAGCCCAGTTGAAGTGGTCCATTGTAGTTCTCTGTGCAGGAGTAAGGTTTCCTGGTTGACCCCTGACCCTTCTCAGTTGTAACTTGCAGAGCAAATCTCAAATTTGCCGGAAATTCATCAGGGTTTTCCCCAGGCTGGGAATTGGGCACATTCCTACAATAAATAGTTTGACCTGGTTCAAAAAGCTTTCCAAACGATGTGTGAATCGTTTAAAATTTACTGAATCGGTAAAAGTTGTTCTCTAGTCAAACAGTCTACTTATTGAACAGAGAACAGTTGAAAACTTAGTTTTGATAGTACTTTTTAGTAGTTGAATAACAAAATGTTACAAATAAAATGTCAACACATACGGATAGCTTTTATTAAAATATGTGGAACTCAGCCTTTCAGCCGACTGATGTAAATGAATGTTAATAGGCTACTGTTTATTGTAAATGAGAATAAATAAAAGTTACTTATAATATATATATATATATATATATATATATATATATATATATATATATATATATATATATTAGGGCTGTCAAAAGATTAATTGCGATTAATTGCATTCAAATAAAAGTTTGTGTTTACATAATATATTTGGGTGCACTGTGTATAATTATTTTGTATATATATAAATACAGACACATGCATGTATATTTAAGAAAAAATATTATTTATATGTAATATATATATATTTATATATAATATAAATTACATATAAATCTATAAACAGTATATAAATGAAAATATGTATTAAATATATACAAGCATGTGTGTTATTTATATATATAAAATAATTATACACAGTGCACCCACATATATTATGTAAACAAAAACTTTTATTTTGGATGCTGATTAATCGTGATTAATTTTGACAGCTCTAATATATATATATATATATATATATATATATATATATATATATATATATATATAATTTATAAATTAATTAAAATAAATAAATTAACTCTTAAAACAAATTTATATATAGAAATATAAATAAATATATATATATATATATATATAAAATTTGTTTTATGAGTTAAATTATGGCTGAATTGATCTGATTCCCTGAAATGAATCAGACTACCAATTTTTATCAGTTTTCAGTGCAGCAGGCTTACTTATTTTTAAAAGGATGGTTGATAATGTAAGGTCAGGCAATTTCTTTTAGCAACGCTCATTTATTAAAAGTCTGGAATATTGATCAAAGTTTTCTCTCAAAAATCTTATATTTGTCTCTGGAATGGCAAATTTCTCTTCTTTCTTTCATGATATGTATATATTTCTGGTAACAACTTTGATAATTTCATGTAATTTAAACAGTTGTCTTTTTTTCTTTCCAGTAACAGAAAAACATATTTTGTGCAATGCTTTTGTATTATCTGACCTCTGAGATCCTATGCAATCTCACAGTTTCATAATTCTTAACAGCTTTCTGACACCGTTCTGTAGCCTCAATGATTATTATATAATTTGTAAGTATAATATGTTTTATGGAAAGAGAAGTAGTCATGGTATGTAATATGACTACTGCATGTGGGATAAACCATTGTTTGCATGCCATAGGTCACAAATCGTTTGTCACAGGAGCACTGGAGACTAAACACTGTGAGCTTTAATCTCACTGAAGAGCAACAAAGATTAGTCTGTTATGAACTGATAAACAACATGGAGCGGCCCATGAACATCAGAATCCACAATTATGATAAGATTATGGATGTCTGAACACATAAATGACTTAAACAGGACATTCAGGAATGGATCAGACTTCTAAACTCCCATAAGCTACTGTTTGAATCAAACAGCGAAACACACAATGTAAATGTACATAGAGATACCAATGCATGATCTCCTCAAAATACAGGCTCCATTTCTAGGAAAATGTATGATTATCATTTAGGAAAAGAGTGTTTTAGTTTAGATCGCTACGCAGCTCTGTCTGGTTGTGCTCAGAAGTGTAGATCTAACAGCTGTAGGCATTTGGTTGTATAAATCTGTATTAGTCTAGCGTAAATCATTTCGGCTCAAAGGATCCCAGATGCGTTACTGGCCTGTCCAGATATGCCGTTCTCAGGGAGATAAATCACATTTACACCTGTTCATTCCTCATGTACTGTGTTTAATGGCTGGCTGAGCAAAAAATCACCATGCACTTTTAATGTATGCAAAACAGCAGCTTGGATGTTCTTTAAAAGATCTGACATAAGTGTGAGCAAATGAGTGAACTATTTCTTTCTTTAAGCAGAAGATCTGCTGAGCTTCAATCCCAAACCAGAATGTTCTGAGCATGGAGACCTGGAGAAGCACAGAGACAGATAACATCCTGAAACTGATGGCCCAGAATGAGGTAACTGCCGCTTGCAATATAGATGATGGAGAGCAGAACAAACAGGAATAAAAAAGATGAGTATTGCTTTTCGTTAAGTGTATCTGATTTTGATCTAGTTACCTTTTCAGTAAAAATACACTCATCCTTCTCTGATAATCTAAAGTAAAATAATCCATCCTTCTGCTGTCATTGATGAAAGCACCTTTACAATGGATCTTATTGGATGTGGTTGTCAGATGAAAGGTCATAGCACAATAAATGGCCTGAATTAAGCTGGCTAGATAGGATGTACCTGCTTTTTTGGGGCATCCATTTCTCTGCTAATGGATTTTATGAGACAAGTGAATATAATATACAGTTCTCAATAGATGAGAGGAAAACCGTTATATGGGGGACTCTTATTAAACCCTTTAAGTTTTCTGGTCATCACCACCATAAGAAATTCTCACCAATTTTTATTACCATGATGCATTACTGTAATGGGGAAAATGCATATTTTAAATAGTAAAATATTTATTCATCAGTATTATGTTTTTTGTTTAGTTAAATTTGTTGCACTGCATTTTGTTTTTTGCTTATTACAATATTTAAAGCATTTCTTATGCTTAATAAGTCATTTTAAATACAAATATAATTGATTTTAGGGATAAATGACATGTTTTTGTGATTCACTCAATATTTAAAATAAAAACAGGGCAAAAAGAGAACAGGAAGTCAGGTTTATGTGCAAATTGAAAAGTGTATTTATTACCATTTTGACAAAGGAGAACCAATACAAACTACTTTTTCCGAATGAGATGGCGAGCAAACAAGGTGGGACAAGCAATAAACACAGGGTAAGTAACAAGGTAACAAGGTTCATCATTAAATGAACAACAGTCCTCCCTCCACTGAGGAGGTTAACAAATATAAAACAAAATCTATCAAAACCGGACACTGTTCTGAACTCACGAAAGATGCAAGTCTGTGTTCAACCAACTGGTTGAATGAAGTTGGTCTGCAGTGCGATCTGATGTTTTGATGTTTCCTCATAAAAGTGGCATGAGATTTGTGACTTTTGTTGCATTGTCTATCTGAAAACAAACTTGTGGTCTTCAACCACTATAAAACACAGCTAAAACTTGAACTAAAAACATATTTTTTATTTTTATAGAATCCACAAATCCAGCATAATTCTGAACAGATTTAGTTTCCAAACAGAAACTAAATGCCTGATATTAGAGCACAAATGCAATATGAAACAAATATGTTTACTCACACACATGAGGTGTGAATGCCACAGACAGCATTTGTAGAGTTTAGCAAAAATAAGCCACAAATGTTGATATGAAGGGGTGAGACCACACACACTTGCTATTTGTTTTATTTACATATTTACTTGTTTTTTATACAATCTGACCCTTATGTTTAAGTGGCATTATTGTTAAAACAAACACCTCAAACAAATCACTTCTCAGATATATACACAAAATATGTAAAACAGAAAAGAAAAAGTGTTGTGATAGGAGAAGTTGGCCAAATACTGAAAAGAATGGATCTTTAAGGTCCTTTGCTGAATAAATATATGGTCAAACTTTATTTCTAAAACGTCTAGTCCTACAGTTTTTCTTATAACCAGCAGGTGCCAGAATTCTGCTTATTACATCTAGATTAATATCCAGAAACATCTTTATAGATCATCCTCAAAACATTTGAAGTTGTTTTTTCAGAAATAATCAAGCAAATTTCAAATGCAAGTTGTAGTTGAGCAATTTTGTGGTAAATAGGTAAAAAAGATCACACATCCCTCTAAATCACAGCATAAATGTATAGTTGAGAAGTAAAAAAAATATAAATGAATATATATATATATATATATATATATCACACACTACTGGTCAAAAGTTTAAGATCAGTAAGATTTTTTATGTTTTTAAAAGAAGTCTCTTCTGCTCACCAAGGCTGCATTTTTTTGATAAAAAAATACACAAACACAGTAATGTGAAATATTATGAAAATTTAAAATGACTTTTTTATGTTAATATATGTCCAGTTTTTTACATTTTTATTTCAGGATTCTTTGATGAATAGAAAGTTCAAAAGAACAGCTTTTATCTGAAATGGAAAGCTTTTGTTACATTAAACACTACCCTTTAAAAAGTTTGGGGTCAGTAAGAATTTGTATTTTATTTTTGGGGGAAATAAATAAGAAATCAATACTTCTATTCATCAAGGATGAGTTACATTGATCAAAAGTTACAGTAAAGACATTTATAATGTTAGAAAAATATTATAATTAAATAAAAGCTGTTCTTTGAACTTTCTATTCATCAAAGAATCCTGAAATAAAAATGTAAAAAACTGTTTTCAACATGGATAATAATCATACATGTTTTTGGAGCATAAAATCATCATATTAGAGTGATTTGTGAAGGATCATGTGACACTGAAGACTGGAGTAATGATGCTGAAAATTCAGCATTTTTTTTTCAGAGGAATAAATTGCATTTTAATATATATTAACATAAAAATTCATTTTAAATTGTCATAAAATTTCACAATATTACTGTGTTTTTTGTGTATTTTTAATCAAAAAAAAATGCAGCCTGGTGAGCAGAAGAGACTTCTTTTAAAAACATAAAAAATCTTACCGATCTTAATACCTTTGACCGGTAGTGTATATTATATGTATATATATATATATTTTTTATACACTATAAGAAATGCTGGGTTGTTTTAACCCACTTTTAGGTCAAATATAGACAAACTCAGCCATTTTGTTAATTTTAAATTACATTTTTAACTCAATGTTTGAGTTTGTTCATATTTGACTCAAAATTGGGTTAAGACAACCCAGCATTTTTTAGAATGTACAATCGCTCTATAAGTGCATGTGTGATCCCAAAGACCACAAGTGATGCATTCTTTATACCATTGCAAAAAAGTCCAGATCTGTCACAATATCTTTTAAATCATTTTGAAATAAGCACTGAGAAGTTGCAATACTGTTATATCTCTAAACGCTTTTAAAGAAAAAGCAGACATAATGGAATAGTTTCAGCCATAAGGCATTTAATAAATCAGAGTGTCCATCAGACACAGGATTAAAAACACTGGGGTGGTGTTTATAAAATGCTCTTCTACAATAACATAACTCATGTGCCGCTCATTCATAAACATACTATAGCTTACTTAAACATCAGCGCACAATAGCAGGAGTGACTGTCGTCCCTTATTCTTATCCAAGAAGAGCCGCTCTCATCAAAACCTCATAGATTTAAGGGTCAAAGGCTAAATAGACTGTTTACTAAATTTTTATGTATTTATCTGAATGGTTTGTATTATTATTTTGATTTATTTTAAATTTGAGTGTATCAACACTGCAATGTTTCTTTCATAAAAATGTAATCATTGGGTTTCATATTGTACTTGGTTTATAAACCATTATGTTAATAATATTACTACGTATTTTATGGAACAATATAGATATTTAACACAAATATTTGAGTTTATCCCTCTGTTTCACGGCCTAATCCTAGACTAAAATGCACGTTTGAGCTTTTTTAAGTCGAATATGTCTTAAAATATGTCACTGCCATTGTTTTGTCTCAAGATGCACCATGCATGTCAGTAATGTTTGTTTTTTAGGCACGTATTTAAAAGCTACTTGGATGGCCTAATCCTGGTTTAATCTAAGCCCTGTCTGTGAAACCAGGCCTATAAGTATATACTGTTTATATGTGTGTGTGATATATATATCACACTGAAATGTAATAGTTATCAGGGGTTCCAGTCCTAAATTAATGATTTGTCTTCTGAAAGCTACGATTGAGTGGTAAGTAGGAAGAAATTGTTGGGTATCGAAACTGCAAGAGAAAAGTGTGTGCGTGTGTGTGTGGGTGGAGGGGTGAGGGTGTGCTTGTGGTTTTTAACGACACTATTGACCTTCCTTAGCTTCTATTTCAAAACTACGGGAAACAGATGCAGACTTAAAAGCGTTAATCAAATACTTTCTTCTTTATATAAATGCACATGTGAGTAATGATCAACGTTAGAGAGTCTTGGCCAGTGTTTGTTGTGAAGTTACTGAAATGTTCTCTAGGGACTGGACATCACATATTTCACCAGTTACCCTGCAACACAAACCATCAGGACAGTTCAATTTATCTTTATATCTCATGTTTACAGTTACTTTGTGATTTTTAGCCTTTTGTCTTGTGGGTCATACAGACAGTATGCAAACACACAATACTCAAAAGACTTTCTCTTGACTCAGTGTTTCATTTACTTTTCCCTAACCGTGATGAATTCAATGTTAGTGCATTTGGCAGCGGAGGGACAGTTTCTGGGAACGAGTGTATTAGTAAAGGGTCTCTGAAAAACACTCTTATCTCAGTCACAAAAATAGCTGATCACATCTTAAACCTTTGGTCCATTTAAAGTTCTCATATTTGTACATTTATTTACTTTTGTCTAATTGTAAATGCTTTATCTCAGTGGGAAATGTTTAGATTATGAATGTATGCTTGATGTCCTCAATGTCCTCAATTTGTAATGATAGAGATAGATAGATGGATAGATAGATTTTATAAACACAAATAATAATTGCGCATTTACACAACGTCTGCTCTCACGTCAACACAAAACTCATGCATTGTGGTGCCTTAATGAACGTGTTGGAGAATAATATTCTGTAAGTAAAGTGGTAAATTGTTTTTTGCACAAACAAAGCATTGGCTTCGCTTCTTAAAATTGAAGTTAAACCATTGTAGTCACATGGATTACTCTCATGATGTCTTTATCCCATCTGGAGCTTGATAGTGGTAGTTGCGTAGATGATAACACTAAACTAACCCTTAATGTTATTAAAAACAAATAACTTTAGGTTTTCTTTTTAAGAAAGAAAACCTAATGTTATTTGTTTTATATCATTAGGTTTTCTTTTTTTCCCTCCAGGTTTTCTTTTTTTTTTTTTACAAAATGGTGTATGTGCTGAAATATACAGCTATAATATCATTATGTAAATGCATAAACACATTTTTACAGCATAAAACAGTATTAACTGCAGGGTTTGTAGTTTTCAACATATTTTTACTGATGTTTCCATCAGTATGACAAGTAATGTTTGTTATCTTGGTGACAAATCAGCACAATTTGCAACAACAATGTAAAACACATCACAGAGAACTGAACATTTAAGTTTACAAGGCATAAAAATAAATGTACAAGATGAAATTTAAGATTTTCAGTGGCAACACAAAACTCTCTGTCACACAACCCAGGTCAAAATTACACTTATTGTTGAGCCTGGGATAAATAGATGTGATTACTAAATAATATAGTGTTTTGTTCTTTTACAATACAGTTCAAAAGTTTGGGGTCTGTAAGAAAAAAATTTAAATGTATTCAGGACACATTAAATTGAACAAAAGTGACAAAGACATTTATAATGTTACAAAAAACGTTGTTCTTCTGGACTTTCTACTCATCAAAGAATCCTGACATTTTTTTATCATGGTTTTAAAATATTAAGTTTTCAACATCGATAATAACTATGTTGAGTAGCAAATCAGCATATTAAAATGATTTTGAAGGATCATGTGACACTGAAGTCTGGAATAATGATGATAAATTCAGCTTTGCATCATTTTAAAATCTATTCACATAAAACCCTTTTAAATTGTAATAATATTTCACATTATTACTGTTTTACTGTATTTTTGTTGAAATAAACATAGCCTTTTTGAGCATGAGATCTTACCGACCCCTAACTTTTAAACAGTAGTTTATATAAAGCATTTAATGCATGACAGAACCTTCATTTACACATTTAATTGAAACATCCTATGACTCATTGTCCACTCGTCAAAGCGCGATATCCCTGTTGTCCTGTCCTCCTCTCCAGCGGTTTCTCAGTTTCCGCATCAGCATGCGGATGGGCTCAGTGTACTGCTTATTGGCCAGTCCCAGTATCAGCGGAATGACGGCCATGCTCCCGATTCCCGTACAGGACATGATGATGTATAGAGAGGCGCTTGGCAAGCTCACCCCGCTCTGCAGAGCCGTCACGGACATGAGTTGGTAGATGATGTACGGCACCCAGCAGACCAAGAACGTGAGGGACACGGCGGCCACGCATTTGGCGTAGCGCAGGTTAAGCTGCTGCTCGTGGTCCGTCGGCTGCTGCTGTTGAAGTCGGTCCACGGCCCGGTGGAGCTTGCAGATTTTCTGCAGCTGCTTGTGTGCGATCCACAACACCCGTCCCATCATGGCCACGATGGACAGCATGGCCGGCAGAACCAGTCCGCACACTTCCAGATAAATGAAGGCCTTGGGAAAAACCTGTTTGTAGGAGCAAACCTCATCCTCTTTGGAAGTGTTACCAACTGCGGTTGATATCAATAACGTCTCGTTTTGGTTGGAGCTCTTGTTGGCATTGGGTTCCACCCAATTATTCCATCCAAAAGCAGGGAGGGACGCGTATAGCAACGGTGGGAGCCAAACGGTTAATAAGGCCAAGGGAAAGCAGCGGTGAACCCAGAACTGGCTGTGGTGGAGCGGGCTGACGATACACAGGTAGCGCTCGTAATGCACCATCACCAGATTGAAGAGGAACGACAGGAACAGAAAGTTGGGGAAGATGTACATCAACAAGCAATGCTTGAAGTCCAGAGGCCGGTCGAGTGTCATGCGGGGAATGAAAGGCAGGGTGATGCCGGTGCACAAGTCGGCCACCAGCAGACTCAAGAAGAAGTAGTTTGGCGTGTTGTGCAGCTGCCGGTTGCAGGCGATGCCGACGATAATGAAGAGGTTGGAGAAGATGATGATTGAAGAGAGTGGAACTGTCAGATAGAAGATTAGTTTCTCTCTGCTCAGCTTGTCGAATGAATCCATGATGGAGAGCTGTTCCCCACTGGACTAAACCAGACTAAACTTTCTCCATCCACTGAGAGAGTCCTGAAAACAAGTAAAATATAGTAAACAAGTCTTACATGTTATATCCGTTCAGTTGCTTGGACACGTCATCATTCATCTCATTGGTACCGGTCTGTTTTACTTCCCTTTTATATGAGCGTTAACATGCCCCTCCTGAAATTAAAGGAGTAGGTCCCACAGAAAATTACAACACGATTCATGAGTTCAATTCAAATTCATATGCTTTTATTTATTTCTGTGGAACAGTTTTTTTATGTCATTACTGTACCATTTTTAAATCAATAGTCTGAGTTAGTCTTTATTTTTGTATTTTAAAGTTTTACCAATTGTGTTTGTCATTTTGTTTTGTTTTTAATATTTCAATTTAGATTTTTAGTAATTCTCGTTTTAGCTTTAGTAATTTTAGGACAGTTTAGGTTTTTAATATTCTCTATTGCTCATGTTAATGTTTAATTTATTCCAATTAACGTAAATGTTTTACAGTAGTTAACAATAACAACACCTCTCCACAACTTTCCAATAGTCTGAGTTAGTCTTCATTTTTGTCTTTTAGCAATTGTTTGTCATTTTGTTTTGTTTTTAATATTCCAATTTAGTTTTTAGTAATTCCTCGTTTTAGCTTTAGTAATTTTAGGACAGTTTAGGTTTTTAATATTCTCTATTGCTCATGTTAACGTTTAATTTATTCCAATTAACGTAAATGTTTTACAGTAACAATAACAACACCTCTCCACCAGTAAGCTAGTGTGTGGTGGGCGTTTTGGCACAATATGGCTGCCGTCGCATCATCTAGGTGATGCTGCACATTGGTGGTGGTTGAGGAGATTTCCACTTCCATGTGTAAAAGCACTTTGAGTAACCAGAAAAACGCTTTATAAATGTAACAGATTATTAATTATTATTGTTGTAGAACACAAAAATATCTTCTTCCCATAACTCTTTTCCAATTAATGAGTTTGTGTGTAGTTACTGATTATAGATCTTTGTCGTCGCCAGCGAATATGTGAAATTGCTGATAGATTCTGCTAAAAAAATGTGGGTTTGGAACTATATCAGTCAAGAATTTTCATCCCTTTAACATCTGATCAGTTTGAATTCAATATTTTTTTTAGTATTTGACCTTTTCACTGGTATTCACATCTAGTAAATCGGATGTTTCATTATCATGATGCACAGTTATCACTTAAAAGGTACTCTACTTCTAATGCTGGAGTTGACGCAGTAAAGACCGAATGCAGATAGAAACCACAACCAAAGTTGCATGACCACAAAGTATTAGAGAGAACATGTTAACTTTTTTTTAGGTTATAAAAGCCAGTGCTGCACAATTGCATCCGGCTTATCTTTAAATATTCATATGGGGGTCATGTTTCCAGTTGTATTAAACAATGGTGGCATAACCGCTATCAAATATCCATCACTTGCACTAAGCAAACTTTCCTTCTCATTCAAGGTGTAAATGTACTGAAGTTCAGTGATGCCTTTACATTAAAAACAATTACAAATATGAAAGAGAAATAGTTAGCCATTCTGATTTTACTCAAATTATTATGTTAATAATGTTGTTTTTTGTAACAATGTAGGAATGCACAGATATGAAAAAAATGTGTCCGATACCGAAAATATTATATTTAAAAAGCCCAATATAAATCCAAATAATTTTTTGTCATTTTTGAGAGCCTGATTATAAAAAACAAAAGTTTCACCATTAAAAGCCATGTCCCAATCACTTAATAATTATAATGTTCTCATTATAATTTTTTATAGCCTATGACAGACTGTATTTTCAGTATTTTCTTAATTTCCAATCATATTTCAAGCAATTCAAAATCATCATGACGAACAGTGTGCATCTGAAGCGTCTTAGCTGAAGGAAGTCATTTATTATTTATCAGCTTTAATATATCGTCTACATTTTCTTATCGGCCTGACAACGATAACATTAAAAAATAACATATATCAGCCGAAACCGATAGGGTGCCTGATATATCCCTTGTGCATCCCTTGTTTCTTTGATTAAAAAAAGCAATTTAAGTAGGGAAATCAGACTTTTGTTTCCCAGTGCACTTGAAATGAGGCAGTGAAACTAAAAGAAACATCTCTGTCAAATACTTACCTCACAAATAATGTTAATCTTCATACAGTAGACTTGCATGAGATGTTCCAGCCATGTGTGAATCAGTGATCCTGTGAGGTTCTCTCACATGTGAACTCTTCTGTGTCCACAGCATTTGCGGACTGAGATCCGAAGTAGTTCACAGTAGTCAGCAGGATGCTTCTTTAAAGAGACAGTGACCTCATTCTGACTTCGACCGTGAAGCATTACAAGATAGGTATTTCAACTCAGGAAGCAACAGTTTACACTCGATTTATGAGATAGATGTGGGAGGCATGGAAACATGCGATGCTGATATCTTAATTGTATATTTCTGTCATAAAATAGTCTAATTACATTGAAGGGGTAGTTTGTACAACTAGTAAACTGAAAAGAGTGTGTTGCACAACATTTGTATCTATTATTAAGCAGAAGAATATACTCTAACATGTAAGAGTTTTTTAAAATAAAAGTTTTGTTAGTTCACACAAAAAGAATTTTTTTTGTAATTTACTCATCCTTATGTCATTCCAATACCTGTAATTTCTTTTTTTCATCTGTTAAACACAAAACGAGCTGTTAGGAAAAAATTGATTCGCTGTTCTTTTAACTAGGTTATTGTTTAATTGCTTTCAGTGACTTGAAACATTTCAGATTAAATTTAACAAAACAACATTAGACAGAAATGTATGGCAAAATTTTAAATGCTTGAAATGCTTTAGACCTTAGATACATCCAAACATTATTTACTTACTGTACATAGTCTGCAAGGTCTCTACTGTAGCTTTGATGCTTGTGAACAACATTCAGTTTGCTGAGAAAAAGCAGGCGGGCGGCAGTCAGGCTTGCTTTGCCTGGTGCCACAGCAAACACATCTATCAGCCTCTGTGTCATTTTCCGAAGGTTCCCCTTGGATGGCCTCATCCCTAAGATACGCAGCGTCACAAGTGCACAAACACATACAGACCTAGGAAAAACACATAAAAAGAAATGCTTGTGTTACGCAATTAAATGCGCATTGTGGGATGAGGGACAGGAAATGGACACTTGGACGTTCTGTGGTTGTTTTCCTGAGTGGTCAGAAGGTGAAACCGTTATGGATGGAAGACATCGCTCATCTGATGTCAGAGTTGTCCAGACACCTGGACATTAAGAGTTATGACCACATAACAAACAGTTTCCAAACGTGCATGATTGTTGGAAGTATATTTTTGGCCATGTGAGAACCATGTGGATAGCTCTTAAAGGGATAGTTCACCCCAAAATTTTTATATTTTTAGTTCTGTCTTTTGTGAAACACAAAAGATAGTTTGAATACAGCTTTGGAATGACATGATGGTGAATAAATGAAACTATCCTTTTGAAAAGGTTATCAGGGTTTCAGCGGGTTCTTAAAAAGTCTACAATTTCAAAATCACAATTTTAAGGGCTTAAAAAGTCTTAAATTGGCTGAAGTTTTGTGTTCTAGGTCTTAAATCTTTTTAAACAGGTCTTAATTTTCCTATGTCCATGTAAACGTCTCATTGAAATGCTTCCGCAACGCTTTGAAATGTTTTTTTTTTAATTTAAATTACGTGGTTGTTGTTCTTAATTCGCTGTATTACGACTACAACATAGACCAACATGCAACAACGTATCAGTTTTGAGGTTTTGTGTTAGCCAAATGTTCAGTTTGAATAAAATCAATTTTAAAATCAATTAAAATCAATCATTTTTTTGTGATATAGGTCTTAAATTTCATTCATAATGGTCTCAAAAAGGTCTTAAATTTGACTATGTGAAACCTGCAGAAACCCTGGTTATGTGCTAATAAAAATTGTGCTTGTCCGTGGCAAACTTTCACTCACAATATAGAAATACTATGTTTGAAAAAATTACATTTTGCATTCTACTTGGTGATTGATCATTTTTATTTACACAAATTTAGCCCTCAGATCGGGTCATGGGGTCTATAAAGTTAATAAAAAAAAAAGGTTCCCTTCATTTCAGTGGAATAAGATTTTTTGGCTTTTCATACATTATCTATCTATCTATATGCACACACAAAAAAAAAACAAAAAAAAAACTGTTCAAAAAAACTATGTTACTCTGTTTAAAAAATGTTTACACTTCTGGTATTCTGGGTCAATATGACCCCACATTGAAATTAATGGGAAATGTGAAAAAACTAATTATATTTTCTTCATGTGTCAAAAAATAAAAAATAAAATAAGAATCTGACATAAATTGACAGTTTTTACACAGAAATGAAGGCCTAGTATTAGAGCATAAATGCAATGTATCATAAAAAATTATATTTCATATGCAAGCTAATGATGTAGTTGAGGAATTGTGTGGTATATGGATGCAAAAGTACTTTATATCTCCAAAAACACAGCATTAATGAATAGATGAGAACTAAACAAAAAAATTAGATATGATTTGTATGATTAAAAATGTATATTTTTTTGTACAATTACTTAATCATTTGTTGGGGTCGTATGGACCAGAAGTGTAAACAGGAAACGAAGACCGGTTGAAAGTTAAATGACATACTCTTGCAGTTAAACAGTTGGGTTATTATATTGTATATCATTTGAGGGTATCAGGGAGCCCCTAACAATACGTTTTTGAATGCACGGTCGCTTTCACTTCTCTTTCCAATTCACGTTCACACGTACTCTGTTTAGGAAGCGGCGGTACTGACCACACACACTTTACAAGATAAGATATTTGTCAACGATGTTGTAGTTAAAGTTGAAGTGAGGAGATGAGGTGGTGGAGGGGAGGTGTCTTCTTAACTCCTCCCATGTTTAAATATCTGAATGTGATCCTTTCGAACTTTAATAAAATATAATATAGGGTAGAATCCGTTATTCATTTTCCATACCTTTCCTAATTCAGATGATGTGTTTACTGGCGTGAGGGTGGGACAACCTGTCACACACGTGATATTACCACAACAGATTTCATGATTCTTGGATAAAAAGAAAGTTCTAAAGAACAGCATTTATTTGAAAGTAGTTAGAAATAGTTAACATTTATATATAAAAAATATTTTTTTTTTCAGACAAGTTGTAAAACAGAGAGTTACCGTGTGTGTTTGGCCTCAGAAACGCCAGGAGCACAAAGGTTGTTGATCTCATCTCGTAAAGCCTATTTTCTCTTCCCAGTAGCTTTTTCGGTGGACCTCTGTAGTAAATATACGCCCAGGAGCTATAAAATGAGAAAAATGTTTAACTACAAATTTTATACATGCCAAATGCCTCAGTGACAAGCATTAAGAGCAGGAAATAGGGTAAAGGCCAAGCACTTCACGGCAGCCAAATGACTTTACCATGGCTTTTTGCAGTAGGATATACCCGTTTGACAAACACAAAACTAAGTAATTACTATAAAAAACCCATCATACAAAATATTCACGAGTGCAGAAACAATATATCCTACCGTTGTCTTTAAATCACATGTTGGCAGTGTGTACACCGTATGCTTCAATTATTTGTTTACAAGATACTACACTGTAATGCTGTTTGTAGTGGGTTGCACTTCCCTGTATTGCATGTGTGTAGATGGTTGTTTGCAGGAGGTCACACAAGCTACAGAATTAGTCCCCCATTTTCTGAAAATGATATCACATCTGTAATAATTATCATCAAATGTTTTTATGCTAGAGAGTTTTACATTAAAGTACATTGACCTCATTAGTTAAAAAGGTAATATACTCTGTACCCAAAGCATCTGAAACATCTTAAAGACAATTTTACTCAAAGGCAGTTTTTGATTGAAGGAACTGACTTTGGTGAGTGTACAGCATCATCTGGTGGATAGATTGAGTACAGCCTCATCTAGAGTTTTCTAAAGCAGGTAAATGGCCATCCCAAATGTGTCAATTTGTACAGGCCAGTTCAAGGCAAGGCAAGTTTATTTATTTAGCACATTTCATACACAATGGTAATTCAAAGTGCTTTACATAGAAGAAATTACAATAATCAAAAGTAAATCAGAATAATTAAAACAGTTTAGAATAAAAAAAAATAAAATACAGCAAATAATTAAAGCTGCAAGCAGCGATGGGCGGGCCCTCGCACCTGTAGCGCGTCGTGGTGTGAGGCGGCCGCGTTGCATATTCTGGAGCTCAGCCGGTGCGGCTGTGAATTTGCTACGCTGCTTCGTTAAAGGTCACTTCCTGTTGCCAGCAGGTGGCGCTATGACTGTTGGTGAATGTTGGCATGTAGATTTGTTCAGGGCGGGACTCTTGTCAAATGTGTAAAATTTGGTGCAGATCTGGGCATTTACAGCCAAGTTACTTCAACTTCCTGTTTCATGGCGAATCATTCGACGCCACGGACACGCCCATTGACGAAACACGCAGATAGCACAACTTTACATCGTCAATGCCTTTAGAAGGCACAGCAGAAATGTGAAGTCGATCCAACTAAATCCCTATGTCTGAGAGTAGGCATCTCATTTTTTGAGTAAAAAAATAAATAATTTTTGAGTAAATTTGGAAATATTAATTTGTTTTTTTGGAAAAAATGGCTACTGTTCATCACACTAGTCTACTCTAATGTTTCACCAGGAATTTTTTTTGAAACTTTTGTTTTGTAAAAAATATGTGTACATGAAAATAATGAACATGCTCCTGAAAACTAAATTGTTCTGTTATTTTCAGTCTCTCCCTTTCACTTTCAAATGGTCGCCCATTGTGACCATTTTTGCCCATGCCTACTCTCAGATAAATGAGGCCCACGATTAATCAGATGCAAACAGAAATATAAAACCAGTCCTAATTGAAAGAGAACAAGTTGACAAAAAGATTGAATCCAAGATTGGGTGAAAATATGGTATAATGAGTGATTTATAAGCTATTTTGTATAGGCCGGTCATTTTTGACCGGGAACACCACAAGTGTAACAAGGTAACAAAACTCCCACAAAAAAATAAGAAAATTTTCAAAAATCAAATGAGATTTAGATATACTGTTTGGGAACAAAGTCACTAAGTTTCAGTCCAAAGCGCTAACATTAACTAGTATTTTCAGGAAAAAGAAAATCTTCTCGGGTCAAATTGACCCGAACACCACATGAGGGTTAAACTTTTGCCTTATCCGGTCGTCAAAACTCTGAACACATCTTCCTTTTTAAGAATGACTTAAGTTACGTTCTTAACTCCAAGTCATCCGAGTCGCGGCCAAAGCCGAATCGAAAGACCGCTGTTCGCCAGCTGCGTCTTGTTTGTTTTTAAGTATCAGGGAAATCACCTATGGAAATCACGGCGCAGAACCTTCACAACTCTGCCGTCATTGTGTTAAGCCCGCCTACCAACTCTATACACGATGTGATTGGCCAGACCAGATTTTGGATTTTCCACTTCGAAAGTCAACGGAGAGTTGCTAGACCTCACTTTGCAGCAAAATAATTTTTGCTGCCGCTAGGGTGCGTCTAGATTTCTAGGCTACAGAAGTGGAGATGCTGGAGATAAATCACTTCTATCAATAAATCATTTCTATCTACATGCGTGCACTTTGTGATTTTCAGTGCATGATTTTCTGCATCAGTTTGTAGTGAGTGAAACTTAGAAGGTGAAGTCTTCATTCTTCTTTTAGGCGTTTGCACAGTAAGACTAGAATTACAAAAGCTGTCAAATCCATGCACATACATAAAATAACACACACAATCTCTGGAATTGTAACCTTATTCCCAGCTTTATTTTATTTTTGGCACAATATTTCACAATATGACTTTTTTTAGGTTATATTTTTGATCAAACAATACAGCCTTGGTGAACATAAGAATTTAAGAAAAAATAACAGGAAGAAGAAAAAAAAATCAATCCCAAAACAGGAACCTTTTAATGATAGTGTATGCTATTTTGCAATTTAATTTTAATCATAAAGCTATAAGTCTGAAACAAGAAACTAGTATAAAAGGTCTTCAGAAGGCCTTATTGTGATCATTTGCATGAGCCTAAGCTGTTTTCTTGAACAAGGTTTGTACAGCTTGTTGGGTGTTCATTCCTCCAGAAATTCACTGAGGTGACAATGAGCGATTTTCTAAGAGAAAAAAAAGAAAATGAACAAACCAATTTAGAAAAAAGTACAATATTCATGTATCTTGTGAATTTATATATATATACCTGTGTATATATACATGTTCATATCCTGTTATATTCAAATAATTAAAATAATAACATACGTTTCTTATTGTATAAAGTTTTGGAATTTTTTAATACCTCGTCCCCAAACTGGCATGGGCAGGGTTCTTCATATTTGTTTGCAAGATATAAACGTTGTTTATTCAGTACCAGTTTATGGAATGTTTCTATTTTAAAGTCAGCCTGTGAATATAAAGTCAAATACACACATTTGTCATGTTTACTTTGTCGCTGTAATGAGATCAGAATGTTAATCTTCAAATACAATTAGCAGTTTAAAGTTCACTGACAGAAAACACATACCGTATTAATGAACTTCAACCAAGTACTTGAGAATAAATCAGAGAGGTAGACTTTCCTCTTGGCATTGTAATCAGTGGGAGTGTTTTCAATGTATTTGTGACATGAAGTCAACGCAAAGACTGGGTGAAAGAAAATGGATTATTGTTATACACACAACTTTCAAACAAAAACTAGTGTGACTCTGGTCAAATAAGACAGGACCATAGTTGTATTTTCATATAGCATCTTACCGTCTATATCCATGGGAAGTTTTTCGAACATCCCTCCAGAGTAATCACTGTCCATGTATATCACCATCTGCAGCACATACACATGATGAGGAAATAGTAAGATATTTAAAATTACAGTTAATTCATTCCCTTTACTTAGAAGAGTAGGAAGAAGAATCACAAGGTCTCAATTTAAGATTGGGATTAGAAGAAAGGTCAGAGTCTGCAATGATGCTGAAAATTCATTAATTACTTAAAATTCATTAATTAAAAATGTAAAAAAAAAATTTACTGATCAAAACACTTGAACTGCATTGTTTGTGTGTGTGTGTGTATATATTTAAAATCATGTGTATAAAACATAAAAGTCATGTGAGCATTACTGAATACGTACCTTTGAAAACTTTTTGGCATCATGCATGCTCTTGAGCGCGTCAGTGAAAGCTTTGGGTTCAAGCTGTCATAAAACACACTGAATTAATGGTCATGAAGTCTGCAGGTTGTCAGATTAAACACAGCAGTTCCTATTTCCTTATTCTTGTATTTACATGCAAAATCTTGAATTAATCGTTTTATTCCTGAAATTACCATTTCATTCTGGGTAAATAAAGTCATTTTTGAGAATCTTCACAAAGCAAATAAATAAATAATATTTTTTTTCAATATTAAATCAAATTGTTGTAAGTTTTGTCAATTGTGTATCCATAGATACACGACAAATGTGATGCTAGTTCTTTTGCTTTTTACTATATTAGTATTATTATATTTGTTCAGATAAAAGATTCCTTAACATTTATTTTTTTTTCTGAGAAATTTTGTGGGCAGAATTTCTTTCCCATTGGAATCCGTGTCGACTGGGAGTTTTGCGTGAGGGTGAAAATGTTCCCCATAGATTTTACTCATATTAAAGTCAAGACAAAACTGCTTGGTTTAAAAGTGAATTATTTGAGATCTGTGAACTTCATACATTGCTACACTCTTGAGATCGAGAATTGGCATTTTTATATCATAATATTTTCGGCACATCATAATTAATATACTGTATATCTGGTCCATTCTGGTAATCTCTTTTATACTTACTGTCTTTTCAGGAAACTGAAACGAACCGCCTTCTTTTCCCAGACCGGTCATGTAGATGTATATGTTGTCATTGGGTCCACTGCATTAAATGAAAATAAGAATGGTTCTTCATTTTATCAGCAGTTACAGGACCAATCACTGAAGCAGCAGATCCGGTACAGTTATTTCATTGTACAGCATCCCTGGTGATAACTGTAGGCAAAGTGGTTTCTAAAATCCACATGTAGAATTATTTATAACGTGAAACAACTGCTTTTGACCAGTTAGTGGTGCGGTCACCTAATTAAAAGACAATTGTGTATTTCAACAAATCGCATACGCTCCAGAGTATATACTTTTGAACAAATTATTACTTTTTGACCGCTAAAAAAGACTGTTCTTTATAGTATGAGTGTGTGGAGTACGGATGTAATGATCTGCCATGTTGTTCTTATCACATGATCTTTAGCGTCAGTTGTGTCACGTCACTGCCATTCATAAATCCTGTGAAGTGACTGATGCTGCAGGTCACATGACAATGACAACATGGCGAATGTAGTGTGTACAGATTACATTAATACTACACACACTAATACTATATAGAACACACATTTTAGCAGTCATGGAGTAATTACTAATTAAAGAAAATAAAAAAAGACTCAATGGAGTGTGCGACTTTCAGACGCAGCCAGAATCTCGCGCAAGAAGAAGGTCCTCTTAGGATTTTTGCCAACTCTTTTTGCCACATGCTTCTTTTGTCAGATACTGTTTTTTGCCTTATATTTAGTACTGGCCATCTGTCCAGGGTGCTTTCCCCTGACTCTGGCCTTGGAAACTGGGATAGGCTCAAGCCCCATGACTTAGAAAGTCATATATGGAATACTAAAGAAATTTCAGATTCAAAGTTATAACTTTGCACCTGTGCTTCTTCCTCCCATTCAGTGGTTGGCCGTTAATTAACTGCACAAAAGTGAATGTATTAATAATATTTATAATTAATAACATGACTTTGATATCATTGAAAGATTTTACAGAAAAACAAACCTGGCTATGACTTTTTTGCCCATGCTCTTATCCCCTCGAAGAGCAGACAGGAAGTTCTCTGGGGTCACATCCTATAAGATCATAATTGTCATATTAAATCATTATTGTTGAAAGTTATAATTATTAAACATGTTACCATGTTAAAACAAAAGAAATCTTACCACTCCAGTGTAGTCCTTTGGAACTCCTGAGTACACGTTTGACTCATCAACTACACTGATAATTTCTTGTCCATTTGCTGGGTTACTGGAGGCAGTAAAAGACAGAAAAGTTAAGATGCTTAAACGCAGTCAGCTCCTACAATCTTATTCGACACTTTTCAATGATGATGTTTTTCTATACTTATCTTGCAAAGATTGATATGCTGTTATGAAGGTGTTTGTAATGCATGTGTGAGGAAATACGGTCAATTTTACATCTTCTCTCTTCTGTCTTCCGTAATCTCTATTTTCTTCCTCTTTTGCAGTCTTGCAAATGCTGTTATTTTTGCTATTTTTTCCCATTTTGCTATTGTTTTGCTTTTAACAAACCCTAGAAATGTGTCTCTGTTACACTGTTGTTCCCGCACTATTAACTAGCAGTATGTTTAACACAGAAGATTGAGATCATCTGTGAAACTCATCATACTCAAAAGCTTCTAGAAATTACTCACAGTGGATTCATAGCGATGTCATCATACATCATCATCACAATCTGCTCATCAGGAATTCCATGTCTCTTGATGAGCTGATAATGAAGGCACACATTGGCCTGAAACGCAAATGGTAAAGATGATTTCAGTCACTGTCATCATTTATAAACTGAGACACATCACACCTTGGAGAATTTATGTGCAATATGTCTTAAAAATAATGAAAAAACACAAACCTCATGCTTGTAATGTTCCCAGCCCTTTGAGCCGGAGACAAGGAGAATCCATTTTTTCCCAGTCATTTCTTGAGTCTTTTTAAAGTTAAGTCTATTGGAATCAAAAATAAAAATATTAATACTAACAATTTAAAACTAAATTAACAAATTAGCTTTTAATTGGCTATCATGCATTTTTAATGGCTTTACATTTATGATGTGTTCTAAGAAACAGAAAAGAAAACAAGTATTTGATTTTACCCAATTCTCTACATAATTCAGTACAGTTTCTATAGTGATTTAGATAATGTAGATGTCATCATACCTGTGTTGAGTATCAGGTGTTCCTGTGTGCCTGTCCTGGGGACTGCTGGTGGTTTTAGTCGGACAGCCTCTGTCTTTATATAGGCAGTTTATCCCTTTCATTTGAGACTCATGGGCGGAGAGTTTGTGCTGGTGGGAGTGTGTATTTCCTATTTTGCAATAATTTTCATATTCTCTGTAATTGATGGCAGTTGGTGACTTTGTGAACAATCTTAAACCGAGATCTGAATTAGAATTAAGTTGATTCGGTTTTAAACTTTTGAGGTGGGACACGTTACTTTAACAGTTAGGGACAAATGATCAAATTAGAAATATGAAGCTCTATCCACAGGTTTTCTCTTTTTTTAAATTATTGAATTATTATTATTTATTGAATGTCATTTGCACGAGTTGCTACAGTAAAGTTTTGTCAGAAAGGGGAAATACATACAGCCACAATTTGATTCCACAGAATCAATAAGTGTAAAAAAAAGACAGAAAAAACCTGTCCAGATTAAATATTTTTTAAATATGCAAAACACTTGATTTTGTAATGACTTAAGGACTTTAAAAATGCTTTCATGATTATTTTACTTGAAAAATTGATATCAGATAAAATGATAACCATGCATTAGGGGTGTGATGAGATCTCATGCCACGGCCATCTCGTGCTAAATGCCCAGCCATCGGATTACAGTGAGCCGCCTGGAAAAGCATTTCCTTTTTGTATCTTGCTATCTTTGTATCTCAATAGTTGTATCTTGCTTTGTCTGGGTGTCCTAGGTCACCGATACATTTTATCTTTTATGATGGCAAAATAAGGATATGAGAGCGTTTGGTCTGGGTGGATGGGCTGTCCGTTGATTGTGTGGACCTGATAAAACGCGTTTTCGAGCGTTTCATATCGGACTGTTCCGGAGGAAAATCCCACCACCTTACCATGCACACACCAAACCTTAACCATTCGGCTCTTGTCCAATGCCACTGGATGAATCAGGCTTTGATGGATGGAGGTCTGGGAACAACCTGAATCCACCAAAACCTCAGAAGTACCCCCCTTAATACTTACTGGTGGTACTTGGTACAACCCATCTTGCTCGAGGGCAGCCTGTGGCACGTCGGGGACCCTGACCAATGTCCCAACCTCCATCACTGGGCACCGATCCACAAAGTGTCCAGGGTCCTTGCAAAGCCAAAAGGCCGGCCCAGGCCTCCCCGGTGGCCTGCGTTGGAGAGCTGTTGGAGGTAGAACGGGTTCCTCGGGGCAGTGCTCGCTAGGGATGTTGGAACGAATTCCGAAATTCGAATATAATTCGAATATTAAAAAAAATCAATTCTATTGTGGCGCGTGCATGGCAGAGAGGGAGAGAACGAGAGACCTTGCGAGTGTGCCACGCGAAAGCTAGTCCCGCGCTCTCCTATTGTTAATAAAAAAGCGATCTAAGGGGCTGTTTACACCTGGTCACTTCATGCGTTTTCCGATCGTGAAAAGACCAGCGTTCTTATAAACACTCCACCGTCGCGTTCCCGTGTAAAGGGTAAAACGCAAAAGTCTGCTTGACAGTGAAGGTTATATGCAGGCGCGTGGACTTGGTGTTGCTACCCTATTACAGCCTGCAAAATGAAACGGCAATTTTAAAACAATTAAAGAGTCTGTGTGCTAACTTTGATTATAGTTGCACTTGCACTTATTGATTTCACTTAAGACTTCAAAGAGTTAATTTAGGAAGTTACACACAGCCTCAATCAGAAGTTTGGAAAGCTCTTACATGTACAGTAAGGTCTGAAGAGACTCATGTGAAATCAAACAGGAGAAATGCCAGTCAATAAAAACCTTCTACAGTACTTGTATATTGTTTTCTTTCAATGCATTTGATAATTCATACTCATAAAGTAGACCTGAAATGACATGCATTAGAAGATTATTAGTTAAAAGATTGCAAAATGCACGTGCCTACTATTTTGCCAGTCATGAATTTTGTCATTGAGGATTTCTGAAAAATTGTGCAAAAATCTCATCTCGTTCTCGCTGAACCCTATCTCTTTTCTCATCTCGTTTCAGAGAAAAGCATCCCGTCACACCCTACCATGCAACCATCTACTATAGTATTGCTTCAGACATTGAGCAATAGACGAGGACCATTTTATTCTTCATTCTTTTCTATACTGAAGGAGTGGAAGAATTGTCAAAGTCAGTTAAATCATTAAAAATACACAACATGTTTGTTAGACCCTATCTAAGCTCAAAATACCTTAGCATTTCCCCGAAAGGGAACTTTAAATACTTTAGTTTTTTTTTATTATGTGCTTTGAACCTAACTTTTATTGGACAATGTTTGCATAAGTATTAACAGTTCATTAACATGATTACAAATACATTAAGCCTATCCCCACAGTTAAACATAACTACTAAAAAAAAATTCTATACAGTCTATACACATCATAATGCTGTCAATATCAATTAGAAATAAATACTTGGTAGATTGCATTGATAAAATACATCAGTTAGGATTAGGAGAATATACAGTTTGTACGGTATAAAAAAATAATTTTTATATGTTTGGTAGGGCTGGGCGATATGACTGAAAACTTTATCACGATATCAGTGTTTCATATCGGTCTGATATCGATAATTATTGAATTTTTTATGACCCATTTAAAATAAGGACCAGGAGAAAAAATCTATTACAATTAAACATTTTTATTTTAAACTTAACCTTCCTCTGATTATAATCCCAAGACAGAAATGTCAACACAACCATGAAAAACTCAAATAATTAAAAACGAGGCTGAATCCAGCTTCTTATTCGCTGCTTCTTATTGGTGGAACGGATAGCGTCAATAAGAAGCTGCAGATAAGAAGCTGGATTCAGCCTCGTAATGTACACAGAAGTCACGGTTCGGTTCAGACATCACGGTTCGGTACTATTTTGGTACAAGGGAGTGGAAAGTAAAACAGAAATATAGAAGGCATTTTTATAAATGTCTTAAGCCTTGTATTTTTTAAATATGTTTTATTAATAAAGACATACTGTATAACCGGTTTATCTATAGTGATAATAGTTTTATGTAATTAGTTTATTAAATTAATAAAAATACCTTGAGATATGTTTTGTAATTGTACCTGAATTAATTTAAAACTAATTAGCTATATTTCAGATCAATATATTTGTTTTCCTTAATTTGAATTAACCCGTTATTCTCATCAGAATCATAAAAAGATTTCTGTATAAAAAAATACTACCAACACATTTTATTCTCTTTTTTAATGTGTAACTTAAAAATAAACAGATTAGTGCTGTTTTGAGGACAAGAAATGGAAACCAATGCGGTTTGATGATGACTGTCAGACTCAGAGACTATTTTTGTGACTGTCCAAAAGATGGAACACACAGACTGTTTTAAAAAAGGGGTTGGATATATGTTTTATATGTGTTTTATTGCGAGTATAGGCCTACACAATTATAAGTAAACACTTTGCAGACTGAATGATGTCCTGTATTAACAAAATGACAGCGTATGTTTTTATGTCTCCACTGTTTGATCGCACTTGCGTCGTGTGTCTGTCTCTCTATCTCTCACACACACACAAAGTTAGATCGCGCACGTGCTTTCTCTCTCTCTCTCTCTCGCGCGCACACACTCGCTCCAGCATTACAATCTTGACATCGCAGCCTGTTCATTATGCTGTGTTCACATCAAACGCGAATAGAGCGAATTATCCAATAATGTCTCACAATTCTAGCCTGCACGGCATGCAGATGAAGGGCACTCATTTTCTGTTTATCAATCGTCGGTTACTGAAGAGGAATCCAGCAGCACGAGTGACGAGACATCGAAATGGCGCAATCAAACTGACAACGTTACATGATTGCCTGTTAGCGCGTCACTCCCCACGTCGCTAGGTTACCAGAGAGTGCATGCCTTTGTTAATGCAACCAAACTTGCTTCGCAACCTGTGATTTCTTCCGTCAAAAAAAATAAATATCGAACGTTATATCGAACAAATTTTTTTATTGATATCGAATCATGTGTCTATCGCGATACATATTGTTATCGTTTTATCGCCCAGCCTAATGTGTGGCATGCATATACAGTGGGGCCAAAAAGTTTTTAGTCAGCCACTGATTGTGCTAGTTCTCCTACTTGAGAGGATAATGAGAGAGGTCTGTAATTTTCATCATAGGTACACTTCAACTATGAGAGACAAAAATAGATGAAAAAAATAAAATAAAATCCAGGAAATCACATTGTAGGATTTTTATAGAATTTATTTGTAAATTATTTGGTCACCCACAAACCAGCAGGTTTTCTGGCTCTCACAGACCTGTAACTTCTTCTTTAAGTAGCTCTTCTGTCCTCCACTTGTGACCTGTATTATTGGCACCGGTTTGAACCCGTTACCTGTATAAAAGACACCTGTCCACAGCCTCAAACTGTCACACTCCAAACTCAACCATGGCCAAGACCAAAGAGCTGTCGAAGGTTTTCCAGGGGCAATGTGCTGGCAATCTACTGGCTGGCAATGTAAGCACATATACAGTACTGACTTAAGCAGGGGGACATGCCTGGCAGGTGAAGTTTGCCAGAGAGCATATGGATGATCCAGAAGAGGACTGGGAGAATATTATGTGGTCAGATGAAACCAAAATAGAACTTTTTGGTAAAAACTCAACTTGTGTTTGGAGGAAGAAGAATGCAGAGTTTGCATCCCAAGAACACATACCTACTGTGAAGCATGGGAGGAAACATCATGCTTTGGGGCTTCTTTTCTGCAAAGGGGACAAGAAAACTGATACGTATTGAGGGAAGAATGAACGGGGCCATGGATCGTGAGATTTTAAGTCAACTTCCTTCCATCAGTGAGAGCCTTGAAGTTGAAACGTGTCTGGATCTTACAGCATGACAATGATCCACACACCGCCCGGGCAACAAAGGAGTGGCTCAGTAAAAAGCATTTCAAGGTCCTGGAGTGGCCTAGCCAGTCTCCAGACCTCAACCCCATAGAACATTTGTGGAGGGAGCTGAAAGTCCGTGTCGCCCCGAAACATCACTGCTCGAGAGGAGACCTGCATGGAGGAATGGGCCAAAATACCAGCTTACAGGACTTACAGGAAACGTTTGACCTCTGTCATTGCCAACAAAGGTTATGTTACAAAGTATTGAGTTGAACTTTTCTTATTGACAAATATACTTATTTTCCACCTTAATTTACAAATAAATTCTTTAAAAATCCTACAATGTGATTTCTTGGATTTTTTTTTTGTCTCTCATAGTTAAAGTGTACCTATGATGAAAATTACAGACCTCTCTCATCATTCTAAGTAGGAGAACTTGCACAATCAGTGGCTGACTAAATACTTTTTTTGCCCCACTGTAATATACATTTACGTGTGTGTTGCTCAAGTGATCTTTGTCTTGCCTGCTTCTTGCCACACCTCTGACTCACACTTGCATTGCATTTCTACACAATCTGTTGAGAAATTACTATGGTACAACTTTGATCAGTTTTGGAGTGATGTACTAAGAGTTAAGTTAATCACTGTGTAAATTATAGTAAAGTAATTTTTTATGAATTCTCAATTGACTAAGAATATTATTTCAGTTTCAGAAATCGCAAAGCAGTTCTATCGAATATCTGTGGAAATGTTCCAAACAATTTATTAATTAAGCATTAAGATTAGCTGGATTAAAAAATTGACATGTATTAAAATGAACCACAAGAGATGCAAATGAGAAGTGTTATAGTAATTAGCATTATTGTACAGTTAAACATTTATTACAATGAAACGCTCATTTTGTTTAGGAAAAAAGATACTTTGCAATTGTGTTTTAATAAAATTGAAAATATGCCAGAATGTCTGTAAACCGTGCATTTTTGATGACCTGAAACTAACAGTTTAGAAAAGCTTGAATATTAAAGCAGTTATGCACAGATTAAATGTCAGAGGTCGCACGGCTCTGGAGCAACTAGGGGTTAAGTGTCTTGCTCAGGGACACATTGGTGTCTCACAGTGGCTTCGAACACGGGTTTTTCACTCCAAAGGCATGTGTCTTATCCACTGCGCCATCACCAACCCCCAATATGTAATATACAAATTAATTATTATTATTAATAATAATAGTAATTTGTATAAAATATATATTTTTATATATAGAAAGAAATTTCAAATAGGCCTACTTGATCAGAAGTTGTTTTACTTTTGTGAATTCCTAAAACACTCCAATGCACCTTCTAATACACTTTTCCCATTAATGTAAACACATTTTAACAATTATCCTGAAAAAATTACACAAAAAGTTAAAGGTGCTATATGTATTTTTTAGCGGCCTCTATCAATTGTTACAAGAGCTCATGCGCATGCTCGAACTCAACAGCGATCACTCATGGTACACGGACACACTGAGACTTTCAACACACCGGAGAAAGCCTCACACATCATGCTGGAAACTCATGTAAACTGCTCACTGCGAACGTTACACTAATAGGCTACTTTTATCAGCTTGACGTTGAAATGATGCTCCATGCTCGTTATCATGATAACATTATCATGGTACCGATCTAGAATAAGACATTTCACTAACTATTCGTGGATCTTTCACAATCAGCAATGTCAATATAGGTAAATGTATAATGTGATAACGAAAACGGTTAGTGAGACTGATCAATTTCAGTGTAACAGTAAGATCGTAGGAAGTAACATTAATGTACTGAATGTGTCTGGAAATGTGTATTATAAACAATATGATAGTAGTGGGATGAGTGACGTTAGACAGTAGATCTAGTACAAAAATAAAAGTTACATCCTTAAAGCACCTACTTTTTGTTACCCTGGAACAGTCTTTTGTATTCATTTCATGTCTCATATATGTTGTAGTTTACCTTGGTAGCATCTAAGTCGATCCGATTCACGTTTGGCCTGACGAGCTTCAGCAGATACATTTTTGTTTTTTATATTTATGTGGAGTGTGTGTTGTGCTGGAGGCAGGAGTTTTTGATGTTATCAGACTCCATGTTGTTTGCTGCAGTGCTGTCGCATAGACTGTATATAAATAGGATAGAGGCTCATAATCCAATGGATTTCGCTGAAAATCCAACACTGAGACTTCACATAGAAATAGGAATACTGGCCTTCAGAAATAATAGCAAAACCTGACAAGTAGACCATTGTAATGTGTGATTAATTACAACCCCTTCACACACAGGCTATAAAAAAGGATTCATTTTAGAAGAACAGTACTATAAAAATAATCCCGTAAAAAACGGGAAATCTCTGGCAGCTATGTTTCCAGACGAATTCCGTTAAATTACAGCAAATAACCATTTTACAAAATTACATGCAAAACTTAAAAATACAGAATTTACTTTACAGTCAACAGGGTTTTACCTGGCTCAAAATGAGGCGGAGGTGGTAAAAACGTCACACTAGGGGGGTCGGGGGCATGCCCCCCGGGAGAAAATGTTGCACATTTTAAAGATAAATGCATTAATCTGGTGCACTCCGCACGTCATTATGGAACGTTTTCTGGCTCACAATTAGGTGGTAAAAAAAAATTCCAGATCATGTGTACACATGAAAGTGTACCGCGCCTTCAACTGGCTGAAAAAAAACAAACACTTTTTACAAGCATGTTTTTTTAGTTTTTTTAGGTATTTTAATAATCAGATAATTAGATTTTATTTACAGTTCATAGGGGCCATATTAACAACAGTGTAGTTGAATAGCAACAAGCATTTGCTTTCATTTACACAACCAGACAAATGTGGCTCTATTTCAGATTTTTCAAACATTGCATTATCAACTACACAGTGTACACAGTTTGAACGATGTGCATTAAAAAGCAGTTGACTTTTCTGTCAGAGGCTAACGTGACTTCCCATCACTCTGAGTCCTGAGAAAAAACACTTTGTACCTCAGTACCTGATTCAGTATCTGCTGTCAGATGAGATGTTGTCAGGCTATGTCCGTGTCATTATTCTAACGTTATTTCGTAACTTATTTCGAAATAAAGTTTTCTCACCTCAGAAAAACTAACTTTTCTGTCCTGTCAGATGTTACTGAGCTGGTAACATCTGACAAGCCCTGTATATCACTTGAATCTAAATAAAGCGCAAAAGTAAGCCATGAAATTACAAAACAGTAGTAAATTACGTGCCTGCTAAGTTACTAATGATAGCTTAAGTTATTTTATAAAAACACCAGAAAAATGTTGGACTATTGCACAAGTCAGGCTGGCTCTATGGATATATTTTAAGTAACTAAGTGTTTTAATTTCACAACAAAGCCAAAGCTTAAAGGGTTAGTTCACCCAAAAATGAAAATTAAGTCATTAATTACTCACCCCCATGCTGTACCAACCCCGTAAGACCTTCGTTCATCTTCGGAACACAAATGAAGATATTTCTGATTAAATCTGAGAGCTGGATCACTCCTCCATAGACTGCCTAAGGGACTGGCTCTTGACGGCCCATTAAAGTCATTAAAGAAAATGTTTAAATATTCCATGTGCCTACAGCGGCTCAATTATAAGTTTATCAAGCGACGAGAATACTTTTTGTGCGAAAAAAACATAAATAACGACTATTCCATTACTTCCTTATGGGCGCATGCGCGAGAACTGAGACAAGGACGTTCTCATTCGACTACTTCTTGTTACCGGCTGCTCACCGCTTAGGAGTATTTCCGCCACCTACCGTATAAGGTGATGATCCATATATATAAGCGCTACGGATTATAAGGCGCACTGTCGTTTTTTGAGAAGATTAAAGGCTTTTAAGTGCACCTTATAGTGCGGAAAATACGCTAATTGAAAAGCGTATGTACAGCGCGCATCTTCCTCTGCTTGTAAACAGAAAGTTTTGCGCTTCCAGCTGTATCAGCACATCATCTTATACGGTAGGTGGCGGTAATACTCCTAAGCGGTGAGCAGCCGGTAACAAGAAGTAGTCGAAGGAGAACGTCCTCGTCTCAGTTCTCGAGCATGCGCTTATAAGGAAGTAATGGAATAGTGGAATAAAGTTGTTATTTATGTTTTTTCGCACAAAAAGTCAGTCTGTCGCTTGATAAACTTATAATTTAGCCGCTGTAGGCACATGGAATATTTAAACATTTTCTTTAATGACTTTAATGGGCCGTCAGGAGCCAGTCCCTTAGGCAGTCTAATGAAGGAGTGATCCAGCTCTCAGATTAAATCAAAAATATCTTCATTTGTGTTCCGAAGATGAACGAAGGTCTTACGGGGTTGGAACAGCATGGGGTGAGTAATTAATGACTAAATTTTGGGTGAACTAACCCTTAAGAAAACACTATCGGTACCTTGCTGTGACAAGTGAAGGCACTTCGATGCTGCAGAAGGAAGGTGCTTCTTCAGCTTGCATGCGTCTGTGGTGGTTGTGATGACTGACAGGAGATGTTGAAAAGGGGAGGGGCAGCGGCTTGTGCGGTTTCACAGAAATTTACCTTGCTCCGTTCGAGACCAGCAAGTTTAAATGCTTTTTCTGATGCCTTCGAAATGCGCAGAACAGTTTGAGAATGGACACAGGCCGTGAACCCGCGGCGGAACCGTGTCGGTGAAAAAGAGGTATCTAATCATGTGATTCCCTGACTTGAGTTTTGTTGAGAGGCGGAGGCTGCCCGAAATTTGACGAAGGCAGCCGCCTCATAATTGTCTATGCAGGAAAAACCCTGGTCAAGATTAATTAAATTACAGTATATTACTGTTGATAATGGCCTATTAAACCGTGGAAAAACGGCATTAATTATGTCAAATTACATTAAAAAGACATTTAACTTTCACGTTAAAATGTAAATTTAGGGTTTTATAAAGTAATTTTATTTAATAATGCTGTTCTATCTACAGTAATTCTCTTTTAATATACTGTATAGGGTTTCTGTGTTAAAATAACAATGAAATTATGTATAAAAATGCAATAAATACATACACTAAAATACAAATGTTTTATTAAGTAGCAAATAACATTACATTTAAGTACAGAATACATGCACATTTACACTATTTGTAACTGAACAAACACTGAACATCAAGATATGTGATTAATAGGAAATAGAAGCTTAGTATATCATTTAAACGATGTAAAAATATCCTCCTTAAATGGCAATTGCTGTATACCTTTATACTCTAATATAACTTTTTTTAAACATTTACAATTATATTTAATCCAAAGTGACTTACCAATTAAGATAACAATAGAAGCAACAAGTGCAGTGACAAGTCCCAGTTAGTCTAGCACCGTACACAGAGCAATTTTTTTTTTTTTAAACAAAGATTTAGAATTATTGGGGCAAGTGTTTATGAAAAAGATGGATCCATAGCAGTTAGCAGTTTCTTGAAAATGTGTTGAGTTGCGCCAGTCATTCCACCAGCAGGAAACAGTCCAGGTAAAGGTCAGTGAAAGTGGTTTTGTGTCTCTTTGGGATGATGGCACCACAAGGCGCTGTTCATTTGCAGAACACAAGCTTCTGGAGGACACATAGATCTAAAGTAGTGAGTTTATGTATAGGGCTACCTTTAAAGACCCCTCTGCTGCAGCATCTGGATCAGTTGAAGAGCTTTGACTGATGCTGGAAGGCCTGTCCTGATAGAATTACAATATCCAGTCTGGATAGAGCAAGAGCTTAGATCAGGAGTTGTGTAGCTCCGATAGGAAGGGCCTGATCCTCCTAATGGTATAAGTCGACCACAATATGTCGACCTTCATAGAAGGGGGTGCCGGTGGTTATGTACATATAAATGTCTCATTCTAAGGTAATAGAAACATTATGGTTTTTATTACACCACTGAACACATAGTTATGGATCTTATATTACATTTCTGTCAATAGATCCTCAGAAATATTACACATTGCACCTTTAAACATTAAAAACAGAATGTGTACAGATGATACCACTACACAATGAGACGAAGTGAGAGAAACAAAGACAAAACTGAACACGAGTAGAAACTCTGAAACGAACTGAAATTCGTTCTCGTAATTATTCTCAACTAATGGATTGAAAAATGAGTCATAGTTCTTTTCCGACGCTTTACTTTTATAATAAAGGTTTAGAATTTACTGAAATACTGACTATAAAGTGCCAGCTAATGTTATGAGACTGCCCTAAATCCAGCAAATATCCCAAACTACGTATCGTTCCACACAAATCAATTTTGTTGGTAAATAAGAGTTATTGATGTTTTGTATTTATTATCTGTGAACTGATTATGACATTGGCATGATGCATTACATTTACCTAATAAATTGTAAATTGTATACAAATATTGTGTCGACAATATTTCCCAAGTAGATTAAACGGATTCGTGTCTTTCATATCTCATATCGCAAGTTTTGTGTCAGATTAGTGGCGGCTGGCACTAATTCAAGTCTACGTGGTTCGCAAAGACAAAAAGTGAAATTCCATTTAGAACAGCAAAAATGCCGCTTGACCAATCTATATTTGGTGTGTCTTACCTCTGTTTTAATTTGTTACTTTTGGTAAGTGTACGTGGGAAACCACGGCATGGCCAATCCAAAGCTATTATAAGAGAAGTAATGCTAGTCAACTTATATCTGTAATAGTGGCCATACCTTTGCCTGAAGTAAATGTTACTTTGAATTTCAAGTTTATGCAATCACGGGGCAATACCAAAGTCTCTTTAATTGTGTAAGCGTGAATGCAGGCAATCTCAGGTATTATAGCAAATTACCTCTGTTTGGTGACCAACACGAGCTTGTGATCGTGAGACCCGCATTAAGCAGAAGGTGCTGAGGACCTCAGAGCGACAATACTGTAGCTTACTAATATGAATGGGTAAAATATAAGTAAAGAGTTAAATAGAAACAATCAAATGTATTGCCAAACTATTATACATTTGACCAATAAACAATTGGCCTTTCTAACCTAAATTCGAGGTTGTGATAAAATGGAGTCATATAAAAGCTTAAATGGAAACCATTTATTGACAACCATATAAATATTAAGTTTCCCAGTGGTCAGTATGACTTAAGCGGGCATTCATGTCCAATTTTTAACTACTTGTGTTTATGATCATTCTGATAGAACATAAAGGCAGCATATATTCACAAAAGCATCTTTGATAACCATCTTAACTATCTACACAACATGGTGCGGTGTGTTTACTGGTTGACGACACAAGTGTAAACCAATCTGAATATAGTAGAGGTGGAAAGAGTCCCTGAAAACCATCCTTGACTAAATAGTACAGATACCTTACAGCAAAAACAACTTCATTACAAGTTTCAAGTCACCAAAACCACTTGAGTAAAAGTCTGATTTGAACAGAATAGTAACAGAAGAGGACAACAATCAATCACATGTTCATTTCCTGTTTCCGTTGTGGTACTTTCTGGAGATGTTGTGCCTGTGATCGTACTTTCTGTTGTTGTGATTCTTTTCTACCATGGCTGCTTATATTCTACGCAGTTCATTGAAAGATCAGATGGGTTCACTCCTCCCAGAATTACTTTCAGGACTTCATTCTTTCATTCGTTTTAACAAGATCTCGTTATTACGACATAACTGAGGGGAAAAATTATATGTATGTGGTAGCAATGCGTCACCGTACAATATAAATAATGAGAGCTTCCCATATAATCTAGCAGGGTTCACATCATTCAGAGATTTAGAGGAGGTTTTTATGGAGGTATTTTGTGATATTGATGGATGTACAGTCTTTAGAATTGGTACTGCACTCTTAGTGATGACTCTCCATGTAAATCTAACTTAAAGCTGACTTTTGTTTTTTGAAGGAAATCGATCCACAATATCCTGAAAACTAGATTTGTCCATTATAACGCAGAATCCTGAATGACTTTACACTAAAACACCTTTGACTTAACCCAATTATTACCCAGTGTTTATTAATGCTGACGTTCCAATAACAAAAATGATAAGGGCACTCTTGGAGGTTTATAACAGCAAACAGTCTGAGTTGGGTCCGGCAGTACCGATCTCTGATTCCTGAGCGTTCAAGAGATGAGAGAGATGAATGCTCTGGGTGTTCAACAGCAGCTGACGGGCTGGACAGAGTGTAGAGCAAAAGTTAGTAAAGGACAAATACAGAATGAGAGGTCAGACAGGACTCGGATAGGACAGATACAGCTGGTAGGAGTAGCCTCTTGCATGTGTAGAGTATGAAATAATCTGGCAGAGAAACAGGGATAAGGGAGAGCAGGCACAAACAATTAGAGGAAAGAGAGAACAGGTGGGAGAATGAGCGTGATGAGAGTGTAACTAGAAACAGCCGAGGGAGAGTGAAGGTGCATAAGGTGATGTGTGTGTGTATAACCAGAAGAGGGAGACAGAGAAGGAAAACCAGACTCATGACAATATCTTACTGAACCTATTATTTTAATAAAAAAAAAAAAAAATAAAAAAAAAACACCTTTACATTTTTTAGTGATTTGATATAGCTGCTCCTAATACATAGATGTCCATACAATACATGAATGTGGTACAACATTGCAAATGAGTTTAAGGGGATAGTACACATTGAAATTCATTTTTGAAATGTTTTAGCTTACCTTAAAGGCATCCAAGATGTAGGTGTCTTTGTTTCCACAGTATTTTCAATTTTGATATTTTTAGGTTAAATCGTTCTTGTCTGTCAGTCATATAATGGAGGTCTATGGTCACCACCTCAAAGAGCATGCACAGAGAAGTCCAAATTAAACATGATTTAATGACTCGTAAATGTAAGTACACATTGATGGCCTAAGACACAAAACGAATGGTTTGTGTGAGAAAACAAACAGTATTTATATAGTTTTTACTTAACCACAGCCAAAATTTCATTTCAAAGTGAACTATCCCTTGAATGTTGTGATACAAAAGATTCTCTAGCTAGCCTCTCGCTTTTGCAAATGCGTGTTGCACCTACGGTAACTGTTATGTGCCAAGAAGATACGACATGTCTTCCAATAGCACTTCATCGAGTTTAACTACATACATGTTCTACCGTTAAACTGCCTATGTAATGAATTACACAACCACGGAATGAAAAAATCAACACATATGTCTGTGATTGGCTGCATTGTTAAACGCTGCAAAAAATAGATAGACCCTGGCCTGTAAATAGTTTTTATTTTGTTTTAGTAGTTCTTGTTGCTTTTGTGCAACAGATATTTGACAATTTACTAGTTTTGAGATGTTCAATTTAAAGATTTCTATTTTGCGGGATCCCAAGTCGTTTTATTCTCCGCAAACAGCACACACACAAGTGCATTAACGTTACTGTCTGCGCCCGCACTCGGCCATCAGATACCGCACCTCGTTCTGTTGAGTTAGGGTCCCGCGGAAGTGCAGTTATTTAGTCTACAAGTGCATACATAACTTTTAAAAACTAGCTATTTAAATGCACTGATTGAAAGCTTCGTATAAAAAGATTATGCGGAAATGCCTTGTTGATGCCAGAGGTCAGAGGAGAATGGCCAGACTGGTTCGAGCTGATAGAAGGGCAACAGTGACTCAAATAACCACCTGTTACAACCAAGGTGGGCAGAAGAGCATCTCTGAACGCACAGTACGTCGAACTTTGAGGCAGATGGGCTACAGCAGCAGAAGACCACACCGGGTGCCACTCCTTTCAGCTAAGAACAGGAAACTGAGGCTACAATTTGCACAAGCTCATCGAAATTGGACAATAGAAGATTGGAAAAACGTTGCCTGGTCTGATGAGTCTCGATTTCTGCTGTGACATTCGGATGGTAGGGTCAGAATTTGGCGTCTACAACATGAAAGCATGGATCCATCCTGCCTTGTATCAACGGTTCAGGCTGGTGGTGGTGGTGTCATGGTGTGGGGAATATTTCTTGGCACTCTTTGGGCCCCTTGGTACCAATTGAGCATCCTTGCAACGCCACAGCCTACCTGAGTATTGTTGCTGACCATGTCCATCCCTTTATGACCACAATGTACCCAACTTCTGATGGCTATTTTCAGCAGGATAATGCGCCATGTCATAAAGCTGGAATCATCTCAGACTGGTTTCTTGAACATGACAATGAGTTCGCTGTACTCAAATGGCCTCCACAGTCACCAGATCTCAATCCAATAGAGCATCTTTGGGATGTGGTGGAACGGGAGAATCGCATCATGGATGTGCAGCCGACAAATCTGCGGCAACTGTGTGATGCCATCATGTCAATATGGACCAAACTCCCTGAGGAATGCTTCCAGCACCTTGTTGAATCTATGCCACGAAGAATTGAGGCAGTTCTGAAGGCAAAAGGGGGTCCAACCCGTTACTAGCATGGGGTACCTAATAAAGTGGCCGGTGAGTGTATATATAAAACAATACGAAATATATGGGTATGGGTTTACAGCTGAATTCAGCATATTCACAAAAATGAAAACTGCAACTCCACCTTTCGCTGACTGGAGTCCACTCCAGTTGTTTCTGTGAATTGCAGTGATGCATTTGTCATGCCTGAGTGTTTTGAACCAGACTGCACACACACGAGCAGCAGATCTCACTCGTTGTTTTGCTTCCCGGGGAGATGTAGTTCAATGAGCGATTTTCACATAAGTTAAAACTAAATGTTACTCTTCTGTTTTTGACAAACTGCGATGTTTTTGACTTTCAGAATGATCTTTTAAATTGACAAACACCATATGTGTAATTCAGGGCACAGTTCAAACGGGAATTAAAAGATAAGTTATCCCTTCGCCATTTACTACCATATATATTTTTTTCCGAAGTAAGGTCCCATGAGCCGGAAGCGGAGGTGCGGGACTTAGGCTCTCTATTAGAGGAAAGAGAGAACAGGAAAGAGAACTAGAAACAGCTAAAGGAGTCGGGTGAACAGCGTGCTCGGCGGAAAGAGCAGCTCAAGCGGCGACGAGGAAAGAGGGTGGGCTACATGCTAGGCTAAAGGCTAGAGCCAGCCGACCGCCTCTGCCTAGCCTTTTGCTTGCGAATGTACGTATCCTTCGAAAATAAAATGGACGAGCTCAGAACCAGGGAGAAACTAGAGACTGTTGTGCACTGATTCTCACTGAAACCTGGCTATCGGACAATATACCGGATTCCGCTGTTTCAGCTACAAACGCACTCCATACATCGCGGGGACCGCACAGCGGCATCTGGAAAACATAAAGGTGGGGAAATCTGCATCTATATTAATAACCGATGGTGCTCAGATGTGCGGACATTGTCAGTAAACACTGTTCGAGCTGACGTAGAGTTACTATTGTTAAAATGCAGACCTTCTATTTGCCGAGGGAATGTACTGCTGCATTTCTCCTGGGTATTTACATTCCTCCGCACGCGAACCCCGCGGTCAGTGCTTGGGACTTTGTATGACGTTATTAACACACAAGAAAATACACACCCTGATGCAGTGTTTATTCGTTGCAGGCGATTTTAACCACTGTGATGCACGGACTGTGATGCCTGCATACCATCAGCACATTGATTTCCCTACAAGAGAAAATACACTTGACCAGGTGTACAGTAATGTGAAGGGGGCATACAAGGCTGTACCCGCCCCCATTTTGGACAGTCCGATCACATCTCAATGTTTCTCTACCCAGCATACAGACAGCTCCTTAAACAAAGCCCCACTATAAGGAAAACAGTACAAGTGTGGACTGAAGAATCTGACCAGGTGCTTCAGGACTGCTTTGAATGCACTGAGTGGGATGTGTTCAAGACAGCTGCTAGGCGTAATGACTGTACTGTTGATTTGGATGAATACACCTCAGTGGTAACTAGCTATATTAGCACCTGCATCGAATAACATTGTGCCCCGTAAACGCATACAGAAATATAACAATCAGAAACCATGGATAAATCGTGAGGTAAGATCCATGCTTCATGCACGTTCAAAGGCATTTGTCTCAGGCAATGCCAGTGACTATAAGAAAGCCAGGTATGACCTACGAAGAGCCATAAGGGATGCTAAAAGGCAATATGAGATTGAAATTAGAGAGTTATTATACCACCGCGGATACCCAACGCATGTGGCAGGGACTGGAAACTATCACCGGCTACAAAGGCAGAAGTGGGGTAAGACCATTGACAGTCACTTTACACCAGATGATTTTAATGAATTTTATACATTATAAAATTCATTTTTGAATTTTAGGCCTTCAATATCCGCTTTGACGCCTTAAATATCGGGCCACTGGGGAGAGAGTTGGCCAGTGGAAGTTTGTGTCCTCTCCGCTCAGTGTAATCTGAATGGCAGGTGAAATGAGCTGTCAGCGCATTAAATTAATCATATCTCACTGAATACTGAACTGATTTTCACGCGTTTTTTTTTGCTGCAAAGGTCATTCATGTAGCTATGATACAGGACACATGGTTCGGCGTATTTTAATATCCATTGTAGGTTTAACAGTAATATAATATTCTGATATAAGATATAAAGTGACCAGACACAATATGTGTGATGAAGGATATAATGTATTTTATAAATCACACACTATAAATATAATAAAGAAGCATAAACAGATAGTAGCAGTAAAGTAAGATATTTTAATAAGTTGAAGAAACAATTTATGATTGACACACGCACATACACACGCACATACATAGGCTACACACGGACACACACACTCTCTCTCTCTCTCTCTCTCTCTCTGTCTCTCTCACACACACACAGAAGAAAGAACGCAGCCACCTGTAATAAAAATTAAGAAGAAGCTTTTCAACGTGTTTGCATCAATAATTTCTAAAAATTAAATTCAGACTACATTAAGCCTATACCTTTTTTATTGTATTTGGATGTGGGAGGGGAAAATATTGAGACTAAAGCCCTATTCCGGATTAACTTTACAAGGGTAGATGGAGTAAGTTAATAATGTAATTTTACCACAGGACTTCTGTAATATCAAGCCAAATCGCATGTGATAAGATATAGGTTATCAGTAAAACTAGAAGTTGGAGGGGTAACTCAATTTGCCCATCGCTGTCATGCGTGTATATTACGTTGCTTTCTGATGTGCGCAAACACAAATAACCTATACAACAGGGCAGTTGAATGCTTACCTGATAACCTAGAAGCTCTTGTAATTATTACTTTAACAGTTACCCCACCTCTCCATGCCGGGTGAACACCGGCTGATGCTGTAAACAGCATTTCACAAACGATTTCAGTAGTAATAGCAAATATCCTTGCTCCTTCTCAATTATCTGGTAATTTTCTATTCACAAAATACAACCAATTAACCAAGTACGGTAATGTTAAGACTTACCTGTGAAAAGCACTATTTTCGGTGGTTTGCGCACTAGAACAGGAAAATACTCCACAGTGCTCTGGCATCTCATCTGCTGCCACGCAACGAGACTAGTAGGAATACGACCGGTTCAAGATGGCGGCCGGATTTCTCGTTTTCCAGCGGCCAATAGGGTATCTAGTCTCTATATGATATCTATGGGTGCAATGTCTCAATCCACTTTGCATACATGTGCACACGCACACAGACAGACAGAGGGACAAGTCGACTACTGACTGTTTACAATTTACAATCTATTTTGCACTTATTTGTTTGCACTTTATTATGTCTTTGTGATGTTCAGCGTTGAGTTACTTGTTATTTATGTGTGTTTAATTGCTGTCTGATGTTGCTGGGAGGATTCACAGAATAAGAATTTCATTGCACTGTGTGAAGACTGTTTCCTGTGCATATGACAATGTTTGAATTGAATTGAATTAGTATGTGTTTGTGGATGCAAAACAGCTTAGAAATTGATTTTTTAATTTTTTTTAGAAATTGAATATTTATTTTTATTGATTTATTTAGAAAATGTGAAAATGCATAGTATAGTATAGAATATGCTGTTAAAAAATCATTATGGCTATTAGGGCTGGGTAATAAATATCGATTTCTCGATATAAATCGAATTCTCATTTTTACGAACCAGATATCGATTCTCAAATCTCAATAATCGATTAGTCATCCTGTTTCATTTGAATGAATGGAACATTGTATCGCGGCTGCGCGCGTCCAAAAAATCGCACTAATCTTTGTTCTTTGTTACTAGTGATATGAAACAAAGTCTCAATTTTCAAATTACGTCCTTTTTTCTTTAGAAATCCAAAAACATAAATAACGTTTTGGCGCTGTGGCATGAGATCGCTCTGGCGCAGCTCAAGAGAAGCAGCAGTGCTGATCTATTTTCCGGCTTAAATCTGCATATCAGGCGCGGATTTACGGGTGGGCCTGGGTGGGCACGTGCCCACCCAGATTGACAAGTGGCCCACCCAAACAGATTAATAAAAACAATATTTTTTTAATTTTAATAAGAATAATGAATTAAGTTTGGCCATACGGCCCGCCGAACACTTTATATGATATGACGAGCGCTGAGCGCGTCCATCTCTGGTCAGCGCCAGCGAACGCAGTTTGAATCTGGCAGTGATGTCATGTCACTGTACATATTTTGTCCAGACTTCGACACCCTTTGCAAGGAGAGCGGACGAGGCTCATTTGTTCACATGAACACATGATCTTGGAAAGACAAAGAATAGGGCCCATTCACAGATCGCCTCTTTTGCACGCTGTCATTTCAAATATACTGTATGCTCTCATTATGGAAGCAACGTTGTCGCGACAGACGTGGTCAGGCGTCTGATTGACTCGTCACACGCGTGCGTTTCGACAGCCAAGGGACGCGCGATTTGCCATTAAAGCTCGCCTTCTTAACGTGCGCTTTGTGGTCACGGAAAACGCGCATCAGAAATTCCCGGTTTTGCATCAAAACGTGCGTCCCTCGACGTGTGATCTGCAATTTAAACGAGATTGTTTCTGTCTGCAGGTGTTTTATGCCTCAGAAGACTGTCCGAGGTGCTGAAATAAAAACAGTGAACGTGAAACTGAGTTGTTTTTCTGTTCGAGACACATCTCGCAAATTTTCCAGTTGTATTTCCGGTAACACTTTACAATAAGGTTTCATGCATTCTTTTTTTTTATTATTATGCATAAACCACGAGTTTCTGACGCACGTTTTCCGTGACCACAAAGCGATTGTCCAGGCGCGCATATGTGCCTGCGCGATGAGTGCAAGCGCACCGCAGGTCATGTGACAAAAACCAACTGATCGGCTTGCCTCAGTAACAACTTCGAAAGCTCGACAGAACAGCTGATTATAGCTGTACAGTGCAGATATTATTTCTCATCTCCATAAATATAGCCTATCTAGTAGTAAAACTACAAAATCTAGAAACCCTCGATTCTGGCCCACCTCGAACTTAATCCAGGCCCACCCATCTGTCACGTTCTGCATCCGCCACTGCTGCATATAGCGCGATTTATATCCGTTTTACGAAAACGCATTTGTGAGCAGATTTAAGTAGAATTGTTTTGATAAATCAGATAGCTTTCCAATCTGAGAAAACGCAAGAAGTGGCCAGGTGTAAACATCCCCTAATGTAAATGAATCTGACGGTCAGGCGGATCTGGAGGCTTGAGGGCGGGTCCGCCACGGACTCCTTTTGCTGTCAAGTCAAGTCAAGTCACATTTATTTATATAGCGCTTTTCACAATACAGATTGTATCAAAGCAGCTTCACAGTGATAACATGACAGAAGTACAACACAGATAAGTAATATTGTTAAATGGTAAAAACCCGACTAAGCAAGCCAAAAGCAAGGCAAGCAAGGCCAGCAAGGAACCAAAACTCCACCAAAGTTAAAGAATGTTTTTCAACTCTAGTTAGTGTGAAATATTTGTAAATGACCATGAAATAGCCATTTCATTTATACACTTTTAAAGAATGTTTTTAAACTTTAGTGTAAAACACATGATCTATATTCTCACTTTCAATTTGGTGATCTTTTGTATTACAACTTGTATTTTTGTAACACATTCATGTATTGTATGGATATCTATAGGAGCCACTCCATCTCATGTTTATTTTTTATCTAAATAACTGGTTCAGTAAGATATTTATTTTATTTATAACCATTAAATTTTATGTCACTTTAAAGAATGTTTTTCAAGTTTAGTGTAAAGCATATGATATTCTCACTTTCTCTGTTGCCAGCAATCGCCTCTGCTCTGGAATGTGGTGGGATGAACCCATTCTAACATAAAACCTTACATTATATCAATTATTCCCTTATACCCACGAGGACAGAGACATATCACGCCTATTATACAATTACACACTAGGTCAAAGGCCACAAGGTCACCACAGGGCAAGGTCATCGAAAGGACAAGGTCAACCCAAGGACACGGGGAGGAGGGGCCAGGTCAAAGATGTCAATGTGTCAATAGACAAATGTGTCAATAGACAGCATATTTAAAGTAACTACACACTTTTGCAGAAGTGAGCTTTTAAACACCACACATTTTCAATCCAGGCATATAAATAACCATCCAAAATGTGTACATTTGTACAGGCCAGTCCAATAAATCAATTCTATCTACATGCTCGCACTTTGTGTGATTTTCATGCATGATTTTCTGCATCTGTTTGTAGTGAGTGAAATTTATTAAATAAGCAGATTATCATCCTTCATCCTTCATCCTTCTTTTAGGCATTTGCACAGTAAGACTAGAATTACAAAAGCTGTCAAATCCATGCACATACATTAAAAAACACACTCAATCTCTAGAATTGTAACCTTATTCCCAGCTTTATTTTATTTTTGGTACAATATTTCACAATATTAATTTTTTAGGTTCTATTTTTGATCAAACAATGCAGCCTTGGTGAACATACGAATTTAAGAAAAAATAACAGGAAAAAAGAAGAAGAAAAAAAATCAACCCCAAACCAGGAACCTTTTAATGATAGTGTATGCTATTTTGCAATACATTTGTTTTTAATCATAAAGCTCTAAGACTGAAACAAGAAACTAGTATAAACGGTCACCAGAATCACTCTGGTCATTTGCATGAGCCTCAGCTGGATGTTTTCTTCAACAAGATTTAGACAGCTTGTTGGTTTTAAACAACTTGCAGAAATTCACTGAGGAGACAATTAATGATTTTCTAAAAGAAAAAAGAAAGAAAATGATCAGAAACCAATTTAGAAAAAAGTACAATATTCATGTATCTTGTGAATTTATAGATACACACATGTTCATATCCTGTTATATTCAAATAATTAAAATAATAACACAAGTTTCTGTATAAAGTATATAAAGTATAAAGTTTTTTTATTTTTAATACCTCGTCCCCAAACCTGCAGGGGCAGGATCCATCTTCAGGGTATTTAGGTTGTTTACTCTGTTACCAGTTCATGAAATGTGTCTTTAGTAAAGTCAACCTGTGAATGTAAAGACAAAAAACACACATTTGTCAAGTTCTTTGTGGCTGTAATGAGATCAGAATGTTAATCTTCAAATGCAATTAGCAGTTTAAAGTTCACTGACAGAAAACACAAACCTCGTTAAGGTGCCTCAACCAAGTACTTGAGAATAAATCAGAGGCGTAGACTTTCCTGTTGTAATCATAATCAGTGGGAGTGTTTTCGATGTATTTGTGACATGAAGCCAAAGCAAAGACTGGGTGAAAGAAAATGGATTATTGTTATAAACACAACTTTCAAATAAAAACTAGTGTGACTCTAGTTTCAAATAAGGCAGGACCATTAGTTGTGCTTTTCATATCTTACCGTCTATATTCGGGCGAAGTCCGTTGAACATCGAATCCAGAGTAATCGCTGTCCATGTATATCACCATCTGCAGCACATACACATGATGAGGAAATAGTAAGATAATTAAATATACAGTTAACTCATAGTAGCAGTTGTGAAAGTAGAAGCCTAGTGTGACTGTAGGGTAAGATGGACCCGCTAGAAATAGAAGAGTAGGAAAAGAATCATAAAAAGAATTTATGATTGGGATTTGAAGAAAGAAAGGTCAGGTCAAATTTGTCGCATATTTTCTTCTCTCTCTCTCTCAATCTTTTCTCTCTTAAATTTTGACAATTAAAATAACCGTTTTCTATTCTAATTTCTTTTAAGATGAACATTGATAACAATAAAAATGTTTCTTGAGCATCAAATCAGCATATTACAATGATTTCTGAAGGATCATGTGAACACTGAAGACTGAGTAATGATGCTGAAAATTCATTAATTACATATACATTACAGTTAATTCACTTAGAAAATAGCTGTTTAAAAATTTAATAATAATGCCTGCTTTTTTATTCAAATAAATGCAGCCTTGGTGAGCAGAAGATACTTGTTTTAAAAAACATAAAAAATCTTACCAATCAAAACACTTGAACTTCATTTTGTGTGTGTGTGTATGTATGCATATATATAAATGTGTGTGTATGTATATATATATATATATATATATATATATATATATATATATATATATATATATATATTATACAATCATGTTTATAAAACATGTTTTTTATTCAGCTAAATGAATAAAAAATAAAACGTAAAAATCACGTGAACATTACTGAATACATACCTTTGAAAATTTTTTCCATCATGCATGCTCTTGAGCACGTCAGTGAAAGCTCTGGCATTAAGCTGTCATAAAACACACTGAATTAATGGTCATGAAGTCTGCAGGTTGTCAGATTAAACACAACAGTTCCTATTTCCTTATTCTTGTATTTACATCCACAATCTTGAATTAATTGTTTTATTCCCTGAAATAACCAATTCATACTGGGTAAATAAAGTCATTTTTTAGATGATCACTTAAAAAAAACATTAAAAGCAAATAAATAAATAATAATAAATTGAAAAGATTAAATAAAATTGTTATACGTTTTGTCAATTGTGAATCCATAAACAAGATAAATTTGATTCTAGTTCTTTTGCTTTTAACTATATTAGTATTATTATATTTGTTCAGATAAAAGATTCATTAACATTTATTGTTTTTTGAGAAATTTTGTGGGCAGAATTTCTTTCCCATTGGAATCCGATGCAATTAGAAGTTTTGCATGAGGGTGAAAATGTTCCCCATAGATTTTGCTCATATTAAAGTCAAGACAGAAAACTGCTTGGTTTAAAAGTGAATTATTTGAGATCTGTGAACTTCATATATTGCTACACTCTTGAGATCGAGAATTGGCATTTTTATATCATAATATTTTCGGCACATCATTATAAATATACTGTATATCTTGTCTATTCTGGTAATCTCTTTTATACTTACTGCTTTTTCAGGAAACTGAAACCCGCCTTCTTGTCCCAGACCGGTCATGTAGATGTATATGTTGTCATCGGGTTCCACTGCATTAAATGAAAATAATAATGGTACTTCATCTCTTTTATGAGTGATTATTCTGTAAATTCAGACATGCTTTTTTTTTGTCAAATACAGTTTTTTGCCTTATATTTAGTAATGGCCATATTTCCAGGGTGAAGGTATTAATAATATTAATAATTAATAACATGACTTTGATATCATTGAAAGATTTCTTCTTTACAGAAAAACAAACCTGGCTATGACTTTTTTGCCCATGCTCTTATCCCCTTGAAGAGCAGACAGGAAGTTCTCTGGGTCAGATCCTATAAGATCATAATTGTCATATTTAATCATTATTGTTGAAAGTTATAATTGTGCTCAGATATAGAATAAAATACAAATCAAAACTAAACATGTTACCATGTCAAAACAAAACAAAAGAAACATTACCGCTCCAGTGTAGTCCTTTGGAACTCCTGAGTACACGTCTAAACCATCAATTATACTGGCGATTTCTCCTTTTTCGAAGTTACTGCAGACAGTGAAGAAAAGTGTTAAACACAGTCAGCTCTTAACCAATCTTATCGACACTTTTCTATAATGACGTGTTTCTATAATTATTAAATCTTGCAAAGATTTCTATGCAAAGAAAGCATCATACTCAAAAGCTTTAGAGAAATTACTCACAGTGGATTCATAGCGATGTCATCATACATCATCACCACAATCTGCTCATCAGGAATTCCATGTCTCTTGATGAGCTGATAATGAAGGCACACATTGGCCTGAAACGCAAATGATAAAGATGATTTCAGTTACTGTCATCATTTATAAACTGAGACACATCACACCTTGGAGAATTTGAATGCATTCTCATCCCTAGGCGTCATCTAACTGACAATTTTGACCATGCTTCAATATCTGACGCTTTAGGCACCCTTTAGCGTCAGTTACATGACGCGATCCTAGGGCGCCATCCAACTGACGCTAAAGGTAAAGCGTCAGTTAGATGACAGTGGGTAGGTTTAGGTCTGTGGTAGGGTAAGGGTTGGACAGCGACCATAGGCGTCATCTAACTGACGCTAAAGGGTGCCTAAAGCGTCAGATATTGAAGCATGGTCAAAATGCTTCCCAAGGCGTCAGTAGATGATGCCTTGGGATGAGAATGGGCTGGAATTTATGAGCAATATGTCTTAAAAATAATGAAAAAGCACAAACCTGGTGTTTGTAATGTTCCCAGCCCTTTGAGCCGGAGACAAGGAGAATCCATTTTTTCCCAGTCATTTCTTGAGTCATTTTAAAAGTTAAGTCTACTGGAATCAAAAATAAAAATATTATTACAATTTAAAACTAAATTAACATTGTTCTAATGCTTTTTTAATTGGCTAACATACATTTTTAATGGCTTTACATTCATGATGTGTTTAAGAAACAGAAAAGAACACAAGTATTTGAAATGTTATAAAGTTTAGTATGATATAACAATGAGTTCAGGTTTTAAACTTAAGTCATGAAGTGATTAAGTTTAAAACTTTCTATTCATGAAGTGCTGAAATGTCAATCACTCGTCATGATGTTCAAAAATACTGGTGAATTTTTTTTTTTTACCCAGTTATCTACTTAATTCAGTACAGTTTCTACAGTGATTTAGATAATGTAGATGTCATCATACCTGTGTTGAGTTTCAGTTGTTCCTGTGTGCCTGTCCTGGGGACTGCTGGTGGTTTTAGTCGGACAGCCTCTGTCTTTATATAGGCAGTTTATCCCTTTCATTTGAGACTCATGGGCGGAGAGTTTGTGCTGGTGGGAGTGTGTATTTCATATTTTGCAATAATTTTCATATTCTCTTTAATTGATGGCAGTTGGTGACTTTGTGAACCATCTTAAAACGAGATTTGAAATAGAATTAAGTTGATTCGATCTTAAACATTTGAGGTGGGACACTTGTTACGTTAACAGTTACATACAAATAATCAAATTGGAAATATGAAGCTCATCCGCAGGTTTTCTCTTTTTTTATAATTGAATTATTATTTATTGAATTTCATTTGAGCAAGTTGCTTCTGTAAAGTTTTGTCAGAAACAGGAAATACATACATTTGATTCCACAGAATCACTAGTTTTTTAAAATGTGAAAACTTTGTTTTATAAAGAAAAAACCTGTCCAGATTAAATATTTTTAAAATATGCAAAACATGCCTTTATGATTTTTTTTATCAAACAATATCAAATAAAATGGTTGCATGGTTATCAAATAAAATGATAACCATGCAACCATCTAATATAGTATTGCTTCAGACATTGCGCAATAGATGAGGAACATTTTATTCTTCATTCTTTTCTATACTGAAGGAGTGGAAGAATTGTCAAAGTTGTTAAGTCATCAAAATACCAAACATGTTTGTTTAGACCCTATACCGACTAAGCTACTGATAGAGATGCTTCTAGAAGTCATGAATTCACTCCTTAATATGATTAATTCATCATTGTCATTATGTTCCAAAAACTTTACAAGCCACTGTTAATCCTCTTATTAAAAACAATACAACTTTACCAATTAGTTCATTACAGTCTGATCTCAAATCTATTATTATTATTAAATCTATTAAAAATTCATTTAATTTGCTTCTATTTTCATTAATTTGAATAAATTTGACCTTTATTCAGGTGCTCTTTATAATAATACAATGAAACGAGTAATGAAAATGTTCAGATAGAATAATTTCAAACTAACCAAATTAACACTTGACTAGTCAAATTTAAACATTTGAAACTAGTGTTTCATATACTGATTTTCTATAAATTAAAAGACGAGACAATTAATGTTTTGTAATTTTTTCAAAAATCAGTAACGGCAACATTAATATTTCAAAAGAAAATACCAGTGTCACAGCAGTGACGAATGAATCACTCATTTGTAAACATGTACATTTTCTTCAGAAACGTAATTACATGTAGTTTTTTTTTCTTTTCTTAAATTCTTTTGTTTCTTTGGTGATTTCTCAACAGTTTATGTGGAAAAGGCAATGCAGGTGGGAGTCAGAGGTGTGTGAACATACAGGCAAGACAAAGATCACTTGAGCAACACACACGTAAATGTATATTATATGTATGCCACACATATAGAAATAATGTTTTTTATACTGTACAAACTGTATATTCTCCTAATCCAAACTGATGTATTAGCAATGTTTTATCTACTAAGTTTTTATTTGTAATTCATATTTACAGCATTATGATGTGTGTGTGTGTGTGTGTGTGTATATGTGTATATATATATATATATATATTTATACAAGTTTTTTTTTAAGTAGTTATGTTTAGGGATTGGATTAATGTATTTGTAATCATGTTAATGAACTGTTAATACTCATCGTCGCTGTTGGGCGGAGTCCTCGTAACTCAAAAACCATTATTAGGAAAAAAACCTGCATATTTTTTGAGTTATTAAACATTGTATTGTTAAAGTTGGTATTATACCTTATATTGTTATAGAGTGCAGAAGTTAGGATGTCACTTTGTTGGCCAAAATGTGGAAGTGAGTTAGCATTTTAGCACGTCTGGTTCCCTCGCCCTAAAGTCTGTTTTTTTGGGGGGGTTTTTTGCTAAATTGTCTGAGGTTAACAAAGCCTCTAAATATTTTCCCATTTTTATCTACAACCCGAATTCCAGAAAAGTTGGGATGTTTTTTTAAATTTTAATAAAGTGAAAACTAAAAGACTTTCACATGAGCCAATATTTTATTCACAATAACATAGATAACATAACAAATGTTTCAACAGAGAAATTTTACACTTTTATCCAATAAATGAGCTCATTCCAAATTTGATGCCTGCTACAGGTCTCAAAATAAGCAGTAAGTAGTAAACCTTTATTGTCACTTAGTCACAAGTACCAGTGAAATTAGCCATCCCCCTGTCCATACAATATGGCAAGGGGGTAGACAGGACAGGAAGATGGGGAATTAAGGAAAATATAGTATTAAGGGTGCTCCGATTAATCGGTCACCGATCACAATCGGCCGATAATTGCTTTGGGATGTGTGATCGGCGGTCTCTATAAAGGCCGATCCAGAAAAGCCGTTCAGATGACTGGCATCAAAATGGCTTCCGCTGTCTGGCAATTGTACAAGGTGCGTGAAAAATCAATTCACTAGCAATCCATCTGCAATGTGTGTACCACACCGCTGTCTGCTTGTCAAACTGTGCAGCCTCTCTGATCAACCCGTAAAATCACCGGAAAGAATCCACAAGTTACCTACGCCCCATGAGGCCTTTGCATCAAAAGTGGGCGCTTCTTCCGGTTCAAAGAAAAAACAAAGCGCGACTTGACATGCTTGACACTCGTTCATTCAACAGTTGACAGTCATTCAAGTTATAGCGAATGCAAACTAGCTAACGAATGTGGGAACACAACCTCAACGAAATTAAAAAGGGTGAAATAACAGTACCTTTACCCTCCGCAGTAGTTGGTTGGGAGTATTATAACAATATTATTAATAATCAATACTCATCAAGGCATGGTGACAGACAGTTGTGTGAGCTGACAAACAATTAAAATAAAAATACACACTTAGTCATTGTGCTTTGGAGTTTATTCAAAATTATAAATGAATGTGCTACTTGAATACATTAACTGGCACATTTGGTATTCTGTCAACTCAGGCTTTGATCCTGAGTTTAGGTGTAACATCAGTAGCGAACAGCCAATCACATGCTGAGAGAGTTTATAGAATATTAAGAATCTAAACCAATGTACACAGGAAGATTCGTCGTCTTTTGGGAGGTGATGGAAACTTCCAACGCATTCTCATCCCAAGGCGCCATATTTTGACACTTTTGCAAAAGCGTAAATATACAGACGCACAGGGTACCCTTTAGCGCCAAATGAGACGGTTAAGTTTAGGTATGGGGTTGGGGTAGGGTTAGGCCACTAGGAGGCGCCTTCTGCCCGCTTTATTTTTACGTCTCATTTGGCGCTAAAGGGTACCCTGTGCGTTGTATATTTACGCTTTTGCAAAAGCGTTTGTATATGGCGCTTTGGGATGAGAGCGGGCTGAAACTTCAGTCGTTGGCAGGATCAGCTCTGATTTCGTTTTCGGCTTATGTTCAAAACAATCACGTTTAAGCCACTGAATTAGTTTAGTCCGGTTATACATACAACCGCGAACAGCACATGTTGTCCCTGAGCTCGCAACGACATCTCTCATAAAGATTTGCGTCTTTAAATAGTGAATTAATTCTCAGAAAAACAGCTAGCCTCTTCGCTAACTAACACACAAAATTCCATTGGAATGCTACTTCCACCGCCTTACCGGAAGTTTCCGGAAGTGCGCATCCGAGTAAAGTCTGCGCTGAGCTAAAGAGAAGGCTGTATCCACTGATGGCCGCGGCAACGAGCACTCTGGTCTGGTTGAGTTCAAAAACTAATAATATATATGAAGCCATACTGTAGTATAATGTGAGATAGAAATGAATGTTTAAAGGAGCATAACGCAAGTCTCTGAGTTTTTGCAGAACTACGCCCCTCTGGCGACAAACGAAACTGCGTGCGCGCTCATGGAATACCATATACACGGAATACACGCATACACGGCATCGTTTGCACAAGCTGTTCATAACCAAAGAAGATCACACATCTTTTGTTACAGTCATAATGAGGTAATACAGTTATAAATCTGCAAGTCATTTAAAATATATGAAAGGAAAGGCGTTTGAGTAAATTACACACTTATGTAGGATGTGTGTGTGAGGGGAAAACAGGGGTAGTAGAAAACTTCGGCTTTTGTTTCCATCGATCTCCATGTTGAACTGTTTTATGTGCTTACTGTATCCACTTATGATTGTATTATTATGGAAACACGTTCATGAACACGTTTGATCCCTAGAGCAGACCGCCGAGATCTCTCCGTTTGTTGAAAGCCTTTCCGACGTCTTATTCCGACGCCTGGCACTGGACAGACAGAAGTTGTATTTTCTTTGTCTTGATGCCTAACGCAAACTCCACCGTGGAGTTTGCTGTTGGGTTTGTAATGAACTACATTTGGGGCTGTTTTTACACCTGGCCACAATGCGTTTTCTCAGATCTATTTAATTTATCAAAACGATTCCATTACACCTGGTCACATAAATGTGTTTTTGCAAAACAGACATTAATCTGATATTCAATTCCCGCGTTATATACAGATTTCATGAAGTGCACATCACCGAAAGCAACAGATGAGCTGCATTTATTGATCATCGGCTTCGGCTATTTCAAAATCAGCAAAGACAGCAATAAGAGAGAGCGGCAAAAGCTCTGGTATGAGTATCATTTCATTTCATTTATTTCTAAGGCTACTTTTAATGAAGATAGTGGAGGTAGAAGGTAACTTAGTGTTAATCGTATGCGTCTTTACTTTCACTTTCATTTGCGATAGATTGTGGCGCGCTGGCTTATAAATACACTCGCCTGCTCATCTGAGGTGATCCACGTCGTCATATATGACTAAAACAACATGACATAGCCTGTTTTCAACAACCAGATGCATTTACACTTGTCCAGTTTCGTCTGGAATACAGCCCAGACCACGTCCTCAAGTGGTTTGACCTGTCGGATTCAATCCGTCTGGATTCAACCTGGTCTTTCCACGATTCGAATAAGTTATCCGATCACAGAAAACGCATGAAGTGACCAGATGTAGGCTAAACAGCCCCTTTGAATCCATCTTCTACTTTTGGGAAAGTTGACTAAAGTTGCGTCGCGTCGAGTTTTCTTCTCTGATACGGAGAACGGCGGCGAATACACTAACCTGCAGACATAGGCACATAGCCAGGCGAGCGTGAACGCGCATGACGTCACGCCCAGTCTCAGATTCGAGCCCGAATCCCTCTTATTTATTTCACTGTACAGGATTATAGAGGCGATCGCAGTGATCAGAGAAGGGCTCATTCAGCCCATCAGGCGATTGTTTCAGCATGTATGGGTTAGAAAACAGCTATTTTCAACATGAAATGTTGCGGAATGCACCTTTAAGTCATTAAATTCAAGTTTACGTAAACTTTTCCCTCCGCTGTCATTCCATTCACGTTCAAACAGCGCGTCGTCAGTCATTATCCATTCAGCATTAAAACAGCACAGCGCGTCACGTTTGGCAAACGATGAAAACTCTCTCCAGGATGATTAAATGTTAATATTATTATACTTGATCTGTAGATAAAGCTCTGGTTTCGCATAAATTGACTCTCTTGCTGTAGTACCTCAATCATGTTCCTTTCTACCATGTGTATCACAACACTGGAGAGCACTATCATTGTTCTTCTCGCGCACAGTAACTGAAATGGGTAACACTTTACAATACGTGTGCACTAATAAGCATTAATTCATGCTTAACTAATGCACAGATAATACTGAATTAATGTGTTACTTATGATTATCTAAGCTATTCATTAATGATTACCACATTAGGAACTAATTAAGAGTATGTAAGGTTAATGTATTAGTTCATACATGAATTGTTATTAATTAAATATGTAATTGTGGATTAATTCCATAATAACTCATTTTTTTAACTAATAGTGTTAATTAATATGTTAATTACCAGAATGAGCCAAAGCCTTGTATTTCAACTTCCAGATAATATGACAGGTACACTAATATGCATTAATACATGATTAATTAATTAATTGTTAATGCAAATTCATGTGCAAATTACTACAATTACTAAATGACTAGTTAATAATGATGTGCCTCAACAAGTAAAGTCATAACATAATGATACCTTTGCAAATCATTAGCTAATGATTAATTAAGGCAGACAACTGGAAGTTGAAGTGCATAGCTATGACTAATTGTGGTAATTAACACATTAATTTACATTATTAGTTAATAAAATATGTTATTAAGGAATTAATACACAATGACACAGTGAATTAATAGCAATTCATGTATTACTTAATCTATCAATCATATAGACTCTTTATTAGTTGCTGATGCAGTAATCATTAATTAATGGCTTAGTTCTTCATTAGTTATACATTAACTCATGATTATCTGTGCATTAGTTAAGCATGAATTAATGCATATTAGTGCACACGTATTGTAAAGAGTTACCCTGAAATGTAAAACTGTTAAAAGAAAAGGCTCAATAAACTATTGCATAGATAGATACTGTATAATACACTATGCATCGATATGTATTTCCATTGTGCTTTTCCAAACGGACTTGAAGAGAGCTGCACACTGTGACTCATGTTGCCTCAAGCTCATCATTCAGCGCTTGCGATGCGCATAAGCGCTGTGTGCCACACTCTATTGTAGTCTTTCATAATCATATCATAATTTTGCGCAAAGAAAGATTATTAATTGCATTTTTTTGTTCTGTTCTGTCCTATCTATCATAAGTTGCTGCCTCATTAAACAGCTGTGCTATACATTTGTGCCCCCCCCCTGTACACACAGGTGTAAATTCATGATACATTGTCTTCTCTTAAATGTAATACTTAATGTACATTGTTGTTAAATACACTCACCGGCCACTTTATTAGGTACCCCATGCTAGTAATGGGTTGGACCCCCTTTTGCCTTCAGAACTGCCTCAATTCTTCGTGGCATTGATTCAACAAGGTGCTGGAAGCATTCCTCAGGGAGTTTGGTCCATATTGACATGATGGCATCACACAGTTGCCGCAGATTTGTCGGCTGCACATCCATGATGCGAATCTCCCGTTCCACCACATCCCAAAGATGCTCTATTGGATTGAGATCTGGTGACTGTGGAGGCCATATGAGTACAGCGAACTCATTGTCATATTCAAGAAACCAGTCTGAGATGATTCCAGCTTTATGACATGGCGCATTATCCTCCTGAAAGTAGCCATCAGAAGTTGGGTACATTGTGGTCATAAAGGGATGGACATGGTCAGCAACAATACTCAGGTAGGCTGTGGCGTTACAACGATGCTCAATTGGTACCAAGGGGCCCAAAGAGTGCCAAGAAAATATTCCCCACACCATGACACCACCACCACCAGCCTGAACCGTTGATACAAGGCAGGATGGATCCATGCTTTCATGTTGTAGACGCCAAATTCTGACCCTACCATCCGAATGTCGCAGCAGAAATCGAGACTCATCAGACCAGGCAACGTTTTTCTAATTTTCTATTGTCCAATTTCGATGAGCTTGTGCAAATTGTAGCCTCAGTTTCCTGTTCTTAGCTGAAAGGAGTGGCACCCGGTGTGGTCTTCTGCTGCTGTAGCCCATCTGCCTCAAAGTTCGACGTACTGTGCATTCAGAGATGCTCTTCTGCCCACCTTGGTTGTAACGGGTGGTTATTTGAGTCACTGTTGCCCTTCTATCAGCTCGAACCAGTCTGGCCATTCTCCTCTGACCTCTGGCATCAACAAGGCATTTCCGCCCACAGAACTGCCGCTCACTGGATGTTTTTTCTTTTCGGACCATTCTCTGTAAACCCTAGAGATGGTTGTGCGTGAAAATCCCAGTAGATTAGCAGTTTCTGAAATACTCAGACCAGCCCTTCTGGCACCAACAATCATGCCACGTTCAAAGTCACTCAAATCACCTTTCTTCCCCATACTGATGCTCAGTTTGAACTGCAGGAGATTGTCTTGACCATGTCTACATGCCTAAATGCACTGAGTTGCCGCCATGTGATTGGCTGCTTAGAAATTAAGTGTTAACGAGCAGTTGGACAGGTGTACCTAATAAAGTGGCCGGTGAGTGTATAGTTTAATAATAATGCTACATGATAAATAGAAGGCTTCAAATACTCAAAAAAACCCTCTGTAATCGGTGATCGATCTTAGGGTGATTACAGCTTTCAGTAATCGGTGATCGTGATCCCCAAAAATCCTGATCGGAGTACCCCTATATAGTATGACATGATGAAAAGTGAGGAGAAAAACTTTTTTAAACTTCAAACTACTTTCAAAAAGTCATATTACAGTTTTTTTACAATCACTTTGTTACTATTTTCAGAACCTTGAGGTAATTTTTCGCAACTCTAGACACAAAACTCACAACCAATTATCAAAATGCAAATTTTTCAAAACTAACTCTTTTCTCAATTGCTCGGATACAATACACAAAAATCCTTTGTTCATTGAACAAAAATCACCTGTTCAATATGACACAACTTAACATCAAAGTACGACTATTTCAAAAGGCAATTCACACAATACATTTCAAATAAGTGTCTATTCATTTCTTTACAATGATCTAAATATTAATCGATACAACTGCTCAAAATGATAAGTAACTGTTGCAGTACTCTTAATGCATAATTGTATGGAAACAAACAATCTTTCATTTTTACAGTAAATCATGAAAGTTTCAAGATAACGAGATTTATTTGTCACCAATTAGCATGGAGCATGAACCAATTACACTACAATATCCATGGATGTAGCCTACTATTATACATGTTTGCTTTGATTCCAATAAACCTATGTTATGTTTGTACTGCAGTGTTTTGCATCTATATATCACACACTTTGTTCAGTGATTCCACTATATCTGTATTCTCTCAGTACTTTTACAGAGATGTATATTTACTGTACATCTAATACCATAATGAAACCTGTATCACCTATTTTGTTCTACAATATTGAATTTAATAAAGATTGTACGAACAACAGTTCACAGTGAAACTTTAGGTTACTTGTGTGTGAGTGATCTATAGTTATGTTTCAATGTTATTTCACAGTAAATTTGTTTTTTGAACCAATGATTGTGCAAGTGCAAGATTTACTTAAAGATGTGAATGCACGATGCAATGTTTTGAACATTAGACAGCCTGTGTTACAAGTGATAGCCATTTTGAGTTTTGTGTCTAGAGTTTTGAAAAATGACATCAAGTTTCTGAAAATAGTAGCACAGTGATTGTAAAAAACCGCAATTTCAACTTTAGACTAATTTAAACTGTACAATAATTTAAACTTCAAACTAGTTTCAACTTTACATTTTCTGGTCCAAACTTTCACATGCCCACTTAAAAAGTTTGTCTCAACAAACTTTTTCTAGTTTGCTTTTGATTTCCCACGAAAGGGAATTTCTTTCTTTTTTCATTAAGTACTTTGATCTTTTATTGGACAATATTTGTATATATACATCATAATGCTGGCAATATGAATTACAAATAAATACTTAGTAGATCGCATTGATAAAATACATCAGTTTGGATTAGGAGAATACACAGTTTGTACAGTAAAAAACATTATTTCTATATGTGTGGCATGCATATACATTTATGTGTGTGTTGCTCAAGTGATCTTTGTCTTGCCTGCATGTTCACACACCTCTGAATCCCAACTGCATTGCATTTCCACATAAACTGTTGAGAAATTACTCGTACTGGTACAACTTGATTCGGTTTGGGAGTGTTGTACCACAAGTTTTTTTGTATTTTTTTATTTTATTTAGTTTGACAGGGACATTGTACATTAATAAAATATTCCTGTAAATGTAGTTTGGTTTTAGAGCAAAATACTCAACGCAAACTGCAAATTGTTTTTTTTTAGAGAAATATTAAAACTCTCTTAGATAAAGGTGGTGTAGTTGGAGTAGTGTTCCTTGATCTAAAGAAAGCCTTTGACACCATTAATCCTACACTTAACTGGATAAAGTCATATCTATCAGGTAGATCTCAATTAAGTTATAAGTTAAGTTAAGTTAATCATTGTAAATTATAGCAAATAAGTAAAGCTAGAATTTTTGATTAATTCTCAATTGAATTATTTTTTCAGTTTCAGAAATTGCAAAGAAATCTGTGGAAATGTTCCAAACAATTTATTAGTTAACCATCAAGATTAGCTGGATTAAAAAATTGACAAATGTATTAAAATGAACCACAAGAGATGCAAATAAAAAATGTTATAGTAATTAGCATTATTGTACACTTAAACATTTATATCTGATGAAACACTCATTTTGTTTAGTAAAAAAGATACTTAGCAATTGTGTTAATAATATAATTGAAAATATGCCAGAATGTAAACCGTGCATTATTGATGACCTGAAACTAAGTTTAGAAAAGCTTGAATATTAAAGCAAAGTTATGTGTTCATAATAAATACAAAAATATACATTTTGTAAATTAATATGTAATATACATATTAATTATCATTAATTAATAATAATATATTTATAATACATATATATTTGTAATTATTTGAAGACCCCCACCCCACAGGTTTTCTTGTTTTTCCAGATTTATTTTTTGACATGTTAGTTTTCTCACTTCAAAATGGAAGGAATTTATGTGGGCTGTTTCAGTGAAGTTTCATTGGAAAAGATTAGAAATACGTCAAATTTCCCACAGTACAGCGTGTCAAGGAACATTTGCCCTGTAGATAGATACTGAGATTCTGAAAACAGCTGTTTTGATTGCACAAACTCACTAGTTTCAGTTACACAAAATGGATCTTTTTGTTCTGGGAACGTTATGTCCCCATATACGGTACATATGTAAAACCATAGATTCATTAAAACATCACAACATGATAACAATCAAACTTAACCCAACACATAGCCTATTAAAGGTGGAAAATTAATTAACAGAATCAAGTATGACAACACAAAATACATACATATATCAACAACAAAAAATGGGGTCCAAATGTGTGAATCAGGACATTTATACAGAGATCATTCTACCCTCATGCATGAATTAAGCATTCGTGATAATTCCATGTACCCTTACTACAAAAAGTGTTAAAGTGTTACCCTTAGCAATAGTGATATTCAACACATTTTAGGCTAAGTATTAAGAAATATGCATTGTCCAATAAAGAAATAGTCCAAAATAAGTTTAATCATCTCAAGCGACTTGTCATTAAATATGTTAAAGGCATAGTTCATCCAAAAATAAAAAAAAATAGCCAATGATTTACTCACCCTGAAGCCATGTGGACATTCTTCTTTCACATTTCCCTGGCTCTTCCAAACTTTATAATGGGAGTGAATGGGTGTATGTCTTTGGAAGTTCATCAAAGCTCAACTATTCATGATTAAAGTGCTTGACATGACTTCTCGGGGGTTAATAAAGGCCTTCTGAAGTAAAGCGATGCGTTTGTGTTAGAAAAATATCCATATTTAAAACTTTAAAACTTAGCTTCCGACAGACGGCCGTCGCATTGAATTTACACCAAAACAGTAACACTTGAACTTGATACCCAACGTAATGATGAAAGCGGTTGACCAGCCCTGTTTGTTTGAACCGTGAGAGGCATGTTCAACACAATGAGTTCTACTTTTTGAGTATTAAAATTTTTATACATCAATTTACAGGAAATATGTTTTGCAAAAAAAGGTAATTCATGGTCATGAAGTAAGTTTTATAATTATGACCTTTACCTTTTCAATAATTTAACCACACTTTGAATATCAGCTGTTTATTTTAATTCAAATGTACTTCTATTGCACTTTTCACAATTTTGCATGGTTTGCAAAGCAGCTACGTAGTTATAAAAGTAAAGATATGTAATTATGACTAAAAAAGAAAACATCATAAGTCATTTAATGTTGTGTCTGCTGGCTTTGTCTTCATCAGCTTGTTTAATGCACTTTCAGTTCTGAACAGTTTTGCATTTATTTTCACGCACTGCTTACTGCGCTTATATTGAGACATTTCTCTGCGATTCTCAGTCTTTAAATCCATATGATTTGTTTTGTCATTGATGGAATTATCTGTTTGCTTAGCAGTACTTGTAACAGTATAGAAAAAAAACACAATGTTACCCCAGTTCTACCAGAAAGACTGGGGAAAATAAGACTTTAACAATTAACCATTTATTAACAGCCCAGCAAGCATTATTATGATATAAAGTTCTTGTGGTGTAGGCCCCGTCCGTAGCTCGCAATCCGAGGGTCCGGACTCTGCATTTCCTGCCTGAAGACGAAGTGAGGTATGGGAAGTACCATCCTGGTGGTGGTGGGGAGGGATGAGGGAAGAACCTCTTTTATACCACAAGTATAAAATAAGTAGAGGTTGGGCCACGGGTTGGACCTGCTGCTCTTCATCCACTGTTTCGTCCATGGTTTCTAATCTAAATCTTACTTTGGTAGAAAGCTGAAGGTGATTGCTGATATGCTGTCCCAATCAGTGGCGCCTGCACAATCCAATCTCGTTTGAGAGGGAAACAATAAATAGAGGGTTTCCGAGACTTTTTTAGAAGTAGTAACGTTGCAGGGGGGGAGGGCGCATGCGCGCAGTTTATGGAGTAGTCGCCTTTTACAGAGCTCTTCCCCGCTGACTATTTTTAAAATGTTTTTGTAAATTAAGTACCAGCAATTCACTTTTCAGGCGATTATGTTCTTTACATATCAGGCGATTATTTTCTCTTGAGAGTTACCAGTCGTCAGTTGTTTTAAGTTTCTCGTGAATTTGAAGTGCTTTGAGCGCGAGTTTCGTTCTTCACTGACTCAATTTGTGTCTGCAAAATGGCGTCGAAGAAATCTTCAAAAACCGTTGCATCTGTTAAGGAGGACACCAATCCAAGTGATTCTATCGCTCAGGGAGATGTGAACGCGATACTTGCTGCAATCGGTGCCCAAGGAGATGATTTAAAAAAAATGATAGAGGACATGATGACAGCTCTAAGTGTTCGCTTGGATGCATTGGATGCCACACTGGTTAATTTGCAGTCGGAGCAGGCCGGTGTTAAACAGAAAATGGTAGAGATAGAAGGTGCCCTGAACGATACGGATTCACGCCTCGGTGCGGTCGAAAAGGTGTGTGAAGATTTGCGTGCGGAAAACAAATCTCTCTGGACGAAATTGAATGACTTGGAAGGACGCTCTCGCAGGCTGAACCTCAAATTTGTGGAAATAAGCGAGGGAGAGGAGCGGGGGCGCCCCTCTGTGTTCATTTCGGACTTGATTACTGACCTCTTCGGTCGAGACAACTTTCATAAACCTGTGAAAATTGACTGAGCTCATCGGGCCCTGTTACCCAAGCCTTCTGAAGGCCAGAGACCTCGCACTATTATCGCACGGATCCACAATGATCGGGACATAGACTTAATTCTTCGTCTGAGCCGCGAAAAGTTTTCTCTGGAATATAAAGGAAAGCGGATTCACATCTTCCCTGACTATACACCCGAGGTGACCGCTCGCGACGTGCCTTCAGTTCAGTTACGAAAGCTCTACAGGAAGCTGGATTGAAATGGTCCCTGCGGTTTCCAGCGAAACTGACACTGCTTCATAACGGTCGGAAGCGCTCTTTTGAATCTCCGGAGGAGGCTAAGAAGTTTGTGGATAACTTGCCGAATGATTCGGCGTAACTTCTAGGTTTGATTTTACTCATCTTGACCTGTGTTGGCTAAAATTACTCGACTAACAAAAGTGGACTTTTTTTTGGACTATTCGTTATTCTTATCGTGGTACGTTAAGTTAATTCAGATGAATGGTTGTTCACGCGGCGGAGAGCATTTTTTTTCTTGTGTGTGCTACTCCTTGTTTTTTGTTATTTTTGCTCTTTTTGAGCTAAGGTAAGCTATGTCTGACTTACTTTGCACTCTTGTTGTCTCCGAGAGGATGGGGAATACTTGCTGCTTCGGTTGGAGCAGCTGTGAGGAGTTCGTAAGTTCTTTTTTTTGCACCAGACAGTGTTATTCTTGCTACGATTCTTTCTATTTTTTTCTTTTTATGTATATTTATTTATTTTTTAATGATGTTGTCCGAGTGGCACTATTACTAATAGTAATAGCTTTGCCGAAATGAATATTACATTTGTCAGTTGGAATGTAAGAGGAATGGGACAGCCGATTAAAAGGGGAAAAGTGTTTGCACATTTAAAGTCGTTGTCGGCTGACATTATTTTTCTTCAGGAAAGCCATATTAGACCCAGAGAACAGATGCGACTTAGGGCAAGCTGAATTTCACAAGTTTATCAAGCCACTTTTTCCTCTAAAGCAAGAGGGGTTGCTAAAACAAATTTTCAGTCTAAATTTTTCTGAAGCCATGAATAAGTTAAAAATATATATTGATAAATGGAGGGTACTCCCGTTATCTTTAATTGGTCGGGTCAATACTATTAAAATGGTCTCTTTGCCTCGCTTTTTTTATCTTTTTCAGAACTTGCCTATATATCTGCCACATTCTTTTTTTAAACAATTAGATTCTGTCATTTATTTTGCCATTTATTTGGGGTTATAAAGCACATATAATTTCGAAGGCCCATTTGCAGAAGCCGAAAGATTTGGGTGGTCTTGCGCTACCTGTTTTCGTCATTATTATTGGGCTGCTAATGCCAGGGCTATGATGTTCTGGCGGATCAGTGACCAAGCTCATGAGAACTTGGAGGACACCCAGCCCAGGTGGCTGTACATGGAGGCTCGGTCAGTTGAAGGTAGCTCTCTTGCCGCTATTCTTTTTCGAACCCTATATCTTTAAAGAAGTTAAAATGTAAAATTTATGTTGTGCTCAATTCCATTAGAATTTTAAATCAATTGAAGACTGTTTTGAATATTACACGTCCTTCAGTTTTCCAGTCCATTTGTGATAATCCAAATGTTTTGCCTGGCCAGTCAGATCAGTCAGTCAGGCCATCACTGTGGAGAAGCAAAGGACTGACCTTGATTAAGGACTTCTATACAGATGGAAAATTTGCCACTTTTGAGCACTTGTATAAAACATTTGATCTTTCCCAATCACAATTTTTCCGATATCTTCAGGTGCGCCATTTCATTAAACATTCTTTTAATGAGTTTCAGGGGTTGCCTCAGGATCATAATTTATATTGTCTTTTGGGTCAACCCCCTAATGCTAAACAGTTGGTGACACGGTTTGTTTCCTTGTTTGTATCTCAATTTCTAGTCTCTTCAGAGCACATTAAAGTAGCATGGGAAAATGATGCAGGAATTAATATTTCAAATGAGATTTGGGAAGAAGGACTAAAGCGAATTCATAATTGTTCTATTAATGCAAGATTACAACTCATTCAGTTCAAAGTGTTGCATAGATTACACTATACCAAATTTAAACTTAATAAAATTTACTCCTCAGTTTCCCCGTTATGCTATAGATGCAAGAGCTCTGATGAGACGCATGCTCATACTTTTTGGTTTTGCCCTGAGATTTCTGAGTTTTGGAATTATATTTTTTGTGGTACTCAAATGTTTTTGGAGAAGAAATTAGTCCAGATTTTGAGTTGGCTTTGTTTGTGAGTTCCGACCCAACATTAGCATCGACACATTCTCAACTGTCTCTTATGTTTGGTATGGTGGTGGCCAAAAGGGTGATTTTGATGGACTGGAAGTTCACTGTACCACCCAGCTTCCATAAATGGCTGGCTGAAATGGTTGCTGCCCTCAAGCTGCAAAGGATTCGTTTTTCTAAAGCTGATGCCAAAATCTGGGGCCCCTTCCTTAAGTATTTTTCTAAGAATTGAAATATCTTTAGGCATGTTTGTAATATGGATGACTTTTCTCTTATTTCATCTCTCCATTGTCAATTTATATTTTATTTTATTATTATTATTATTTTTTTTTTTTTTCAAATGTACTTGAGGGTACATTACTGTCCGTTGTGGGTAATAAGTGACATAACAATTGAGTCTTCCCAGCAGAACTTATGCTAAAGCTTTCAGTTTTGCGTGATTCAGTATCTGCGTGGTAAAACGTGTGTGTTTGGCTGAGGCCTCTAATCCAGTCCGTAGGGTTTCCTACATTCAATGTACATCTGTTTCCATTGTTTCAATGTTGTCTAGATAAGTGATTACTTTATACTCGGGGTGTGAGTAATGGCAAATTCTTAAGCTGTGATTACTTTATTATTTTAAGGCACACAATAATGCCATAGTACACTTCAAGTTTACTTGGAATTTCATTGGAATGTGTTTTAAATTCACCAAAAGTAAAGGATAGTACAACCTGAGTTGTTATAAGTATAATATTAATGTATGTTCAACACTCTTACAGTGTAATTGAATTGCAATTGCATTGTCACCAAAATACATTTGAAGTTTATGCTGAGTATATTTCTACATTTCAAAATCTATTTACAGTTTAAGTATACTTGGAATAGTTCCACTTTAGCACAAACAAATATATTAAATACAACTTTAGTTGAACTTCAGCACAACTAAAATGCATTTTATACAAACATAGTTGTTCCAATTTTACAGAAGTATTATACTTTATTATAGCATTCCAAAAATACATTTAGTTCTACTATAGTACATATGAATAAATTGTGCCTAAGTATACAATTTTTTTTCACTATAGGGTAACTAAGGAGTAAAATCTGAGCACAGAGTGTGATGTTGTTGTTGAGATCTCTTCTGAAACTTTAAAAGAGACCGTTGTGAGAGTGTTCAAGATTTTGTCCCAAGAGACAAGGAGCAGGAGACCCAAGCAAAAGTCTCCATTTGATATTCAAGTAACCTCATCTTTGTCTAGGTGCAACATTTGCGATGTTTAAGAGATTTGACTTTTCTTTCCTCTGTGTGTGTGTGTGTGTGTAGTCATGGTTTTCCCTACTTTATGGGGACCAAATGCCCTCACAAAGATGACAATACCTGTAATTATTGATCTTGTGGGGACATTTATTTGGTCCCAGTTTCTAAATCACATAAGGATGTTTTATGAAAATGTAAAAATGCAGAAAGTTTCTGTGGTGGTTAGGGGATAGATTCAGTTTGTACAGTATAAATATGTGCAATGTCCCCACAAAACATGAAAGCACTGACATATGTGTGTGTGCATGTGTGTGTTAGTGTATCTACTTAACCATGTTTTAGGGACAAATTTGTACCCAGATGTAAGCAAAACCTGACAAAAAAACCCTTTGGGGATGTCCTTGTTTGTGAAACTGGTATGAAAACAAAGCAATTGAAGTTTTATTAAAATTGTAAAAAATGCAGAAAGTTAGGGGAGGAAGGGGATAGAATACACAGTTTGTACAGTATAACAATCTTTACATCTATGGAATGTCACATAATGATAGGAATACCACTGTGTGTGTGTAGTTTACTTATGAGGTCCAATATGTCCTCGCTATATTCAATAATGTCCTCACTAATGAAACCCATATACATCTGTTGAATCACAAATCTAGTGTTTTGCACAGGTTTCTCTGAGGGTTATGTTTAGGGGTATGGATCGGGTTTGATGATAGGAAATAATTAATCTTGGACTAATATTGAGTAATGTGGGATGTCCTCACTAATGTAGTGAAACAAATGTTTGTGTGTGTGTGTTTGTATGTTTATGTTCAGTCGCATATCTCCTCTTGTGGCCACACAACAGACATACAGAAAAAAGGAACCCAAAGACTGTCAGCGGTGCGAAAACTAAGAGGACTTCATGTTGCCCCCCATTTACTCCTATTACTATTTATTTACTCCTACTGTGTATTAGCATTGTTCAACCTATCGTACTATACTGTTCCACCTGCTTTTTCAATATGCTCACTGTAAAAAACCGTAACAAACTTACCCAGATAACCAATCTTGCCACCAAAATAATAGGCCTGCCCACTCCAAATCTACATGAACTAAACACCAAAGCCATTACTCGTATCGCTCATTTAATATCCCTGGATACTACTCACCCCCTTAACCGATATTTCTCACTCCTACCCTCTGGCAGGAGGTTCAGAAGCATCAGATGCAATAAAACTCGATTCAGCCGAAGCCTAATCCCCTTAGCCATCCAAACACTAAATAAGACAAAATCACACAGATAAATATAAATAAACAAACAAATAGACTTTCTAGGCAGTGATAAAGTGTATGCTTTTCCCATATATGGTTTGTGTCAAAAGAAAAATGTTCTTTGTGGATGAAAATATGTATGTGTCTGAAATGTGTGCCGTGAACTATACATATGTATGATGTAAAACGCTGTCTGGAAATGTGAAAAAGAATTTCCCCCTAAAAAGGGACAATAAATATAAATATATAAATATATATACCTTGTTCCTCCCGTAGGCTTGAAACCTTTAACAAATGGACAAAATTAACACATTCAATGGGTTTAAATCTCGAGTTTTATCTTTATTACTGCTAATTTTTTGTTTTAGATTTTTGCACATGATCGTTGTGCCCTGTTGATTTTACACATCACAAACATGTTTTAGACACCTTCAGACCCCTGCTGTTGTAGCCTGTATACTTGTAGTCTATGATGTATATAGTTTTGAGTAGAAGAGGTCAAGAGACTTTGTGGGGTCGAGCAATGTACAGTTGCATTCATCAGTGTCACACAGTGCAATCTAAATGCACTGAAGTGTGCTGCTGTCTTCAGCCACTTATGACTCTCTATGGGGGAACGTGTGTATATTAGCTGAAATATTGTCCAGTTTGTCTGACAATAATAACCAACTAGAGAGTAAATTCTTGTTTCTGCAACTTTCTTAAAACACCTTGAAGCCACGGCCGTGGCATGTTGTCACAAATGCTTATTTTATTTCTTACTGCAGTCAAACTCTTCCCTCACCCTATAATAACAAATTTATAAAATAATTAGAATTGATGCTACATTGCAATTTTTTAAAAAAAATAATTATAAATAAAACAAATATTGTTGGAGTACATTTTCTTTTTTTGAAAATTGTGAAATTTAACAAATTCTGAGACAATTATTTACACATTTTTTACCCTGTGTATATTAAGTACAAATAAAACATCTTAAACAAACAAACAAACAAAAAAACAAACAACAAAAACAATCCCAGACAGTAACGTAGTGTCGGCCCATTTCTGACCCACATCGGTTACACTGGATTCCACACGATACCAGATGTGGGCCAGATCTGGGCTGACACAATGTTGACGTCTGGGAAGCGTTAAAATTAAAAAACACATTAAAGGTGCAGTGTGTAGATTTTAGCGGCATCTAGCGGTTCGGTGGCAAGTTACACTAAGGGCTCAACTCAATGGTCTTAATATATAATATAATATAATATAATATAATATAATATAATATAATAATAATATAATATAATAGAATAGAATATAATATAATATAATAATAGTAATCAGCTGATTGTCTCACAAACTGTAACTAGCACATTTCTCCCCACATAGCAAAGCCATAATACAGTGAGGGAGAAGAACCACATGAAACTATGCAACTATATATATTTTTCTATATATCTGAAATTGTTTTCCCAGGTAGATTAAATGTATTCGTATCTTCATATCTCTGTATTCGCAAGTTTTGTGTCAGATTAGTGACGACTAAGATTTGGCACTAATTCAAGTGGACATGGTTTGCAAAGACAAGAAGTGAATTTCCATTTAGAACAGCAAAAATGCTGCCTGACCAATCTAAATTGGGTGTGTCTTACCTCTGTTTTAATTTGTTGCTGTACGTGGGAAACCACTGACATGGCCAATCCAAAGCTATTATAAGAGAAAGTAATGTTGGTCAACTTATATCTAGTGGCCATAAACTCTGCCTGAAGTAAATGTTACTTTAATTTCAGGTGTATGCAATCACGGGGCAATACCAAAGTCTCTTTGATTGTGTAAGCGTGAATGCAAGCAATCTCAGGTATTATAGCCAATTACTTATGTTTGGTGACCAACACTGACGAGCTTGTGATCATCCACATTAAGCAGAAAGTGTGAGGACCTCAGAGCGACATACTGTAGCTTACTAATATGAATGGGTAAAATATAAGTAAAGAGTTAAATAGAATCAATCAAATGTATTGCCAAACTATTATACATTTGACCAATAACCAATTGGCCTTTCTAACCTAAATTCGAGGTTGTGATAAAATGAAGTAACATAAAAGCTTAAATGGAATTAAATAAATTTGCCACGCGAAAGACAGTAATACACAGAGACCTTCACCTGTTCTATTAGATGCCGCCATTGAGCCGATCTAGACAGGCTTACAATACTCACCGCTCCATTCATTGACAACCATATAAACATTGACCAGCTTGATGATGGATTTTCTGTCAAATACATGCTATTTCCACTGTGTATAAAACACAAAATAGGCATACGTCAAATGATTATGCATATGTAAATAATATGCACTACTTTAACAACAAGACATGGAAAACTAATGACTGAATTGCAGTCACAGCAGTGATCAGTTAAAGTTTTAAAGTTAAACTGATCACTGGTTGAAGTTTATGAACCAGCCATTTCAGGAATCAAAATGATCTGTTTCCCAGTGGTCAATACGACTTGAGCGGGCGTTCATGTGAAATTTTAGGATACTTGTATTTATGATCATTCTGATATAGCACGTGAAGGCAGCATATATTCACAAAAGCATCTTTGATAACCATTCTAACTATCTTCAGAACATGGTGTGGCATGTTTACTGTATGCAGCAACAAATGTTCTTTAAATGCACTGGTTGACGACACATGTGTAAACCAAGAGCCAATGTGAATATAGTACAGAGGTGGAAAGAGTCCCAGAAAACCATACTTGACTAAATGAGTACAGATACCTTACAGCAAAAACAACTTCATTACAAGTTACAAGTCACCAATTCCAATACCACTTGAGTAAAAGTCTGTTAGTTAACAGTATAGACAACGCATTGTCACCCCAAGGCGTCAGCTTTTTGCAAAAGCGTAATATACAACGCACAGGGTACCCTTTAGCGCCAAATGAGACGGTTAAGTTTAGGTATGGGGTTGGGGTAGGGTCAGGCCACTAAGGAGGCGCCTTCTGCCCGCTTTATTTTCACGTCTCATTTGGCGCTAAAGGGTACCCTGTGCGTTGTATATTTACGCTTTTGCAAAAGCGTTTGTATATGGCGCTTTGGGATGAGAACGGGCTGGTCAGCTTTGACCATGCTTCAATATTTGACGTTTAGGCGCCCTTTAGCGTCACTTATGACGTGATCCTACGGTGTCATCTAACTGAACGCTAAAAGGAAAGCGTCAGTTAGAGGACGCGGTTAGGTTTAGGTGTGGGGTGGGGGTAGGGGACACGTGATCCTAGGGCGTCATCTGAACTGACGCTGAAAGGACGCCTGGAAGCGTCAAATATTGAAGCATGGTCAAAATGCTCCCAAGGCGTCAGTTAGGTGACGCCTTGGGGGTGAGAATGGGCTGTATAGTAACAGTAGAGGGCAGCAATCAATCATTATTTCCTGTTTCCGTCGTGGTACTTTCTGGAGATGTTGTGCCTGTGATCGTACTTTCTGTTGTTGTGATTCTTTTCTACCATGGCTGCTTATATTCTCCGGCAGTTCATTGAAAGATCAGATGGGTTCACTCCTCCCGAAATTATGTTTAGGACTTCACTTATATCACAATAAACAATGGTATATTGGTAGCATATTTTACTCTTTGACCAACAGAGGGCAGCCTTTCACCATATTTAAAATTAAAGTGACTTTTAGAAAGAACCACTGACTCTTACATGTGACTCAACATTTTAACACATTATAATAACAATGATGTCAATATAAATAATGAGAGCTTCCCATATAGGCTAGCAGGGTTCACGTCATTCAGAGATTTAGAGGAGGTTTTTATGGAGTTATTTTGTGATATTGATGGATGTACAGTCTTTAGAATTGGTATTGCACTCTTAGTCATGGCTCTCCATGTAAACCTAACTTAAAGCTGACTTTTGTTTTGTGAAGGGAAAGTGATCCACAATATCCTGAAAACTAGATTTGTCCATTATAACGCAGAATCCTGATTGACTTTACACTAAAAACACCTTTGACTTAACCCAATTATTACCCAGTGTTTATTAATGCTGACGTTCCAATAACAAAAATGATAAGGGCACTCTTGGAGGTTTATAACAGCAAACAGTCTGAGTTGGGTCCGGCAGTACCGATCTCTGATCCCTGAGCGTTCAAGAGATGAGAGAGATGAATGCTCTGGGTGTTCAACAGCAGCTGACGGGCTGGACAGAGTGTAGAGCAAAAGTTAGTAAAGGACAAATACAGAAAGACCTGGGTCAGACAAGACAGGACTCGGATAGGACAGATACAGCTGGTAGGAGTAGCCTCTTGCATGTGTAGAGTACGAAATAATCTGGCAGAGAAACAGGGATAAGGGAGAGCTAGGCACAAACAATTAGAGGAAAGAGAGAACAGGTGGGAGAATGAGCGTGATGAGAGTGTAACTAGAAACAGCCGAGGGAGAGTGAAGGTGCATAAGGTGATGTGTGTGTAACCAGAAGAGGGAGACAGAGAAGGAAAACCAGACTCATGACAATATCTTACTGAACCTATTATTTTAGTTAAACAAAAAATAAATAACACACCTTACATTTTTTTAGAGATTTGAAATAGCAGCTCCTAATACATAGATGTCCATACAATACATGAATGGGGTTCAAAATTGCAATGAGTTTAAAGGGATAGTTTGCTTTGAAATTAATTTCTGATATGTTTTACCTTACCTCAAGCAGGTCAACAGGTCAAACCGTTCTTGTCTGTCAGTCATATAATGGTAGCCTGACTTCGTCATATTCATATTCTGAGAGAATATGAGTCTGAATCTCCTCTGTAGGGCTTTGATTATGAGGCGTGTCATAACCGAACCAGGAAAAAAAACCCCTCTGAACTCAATTGGATAGTCGGTAGACCTACAACCAATCAGAGCAACGCAGTAAGTCAACTCCTTTGCATAGCGCAGTTTTCAACTACAGAACGTAGCCTAACTTATTTAGAAGTTAAATAACGAGTGTTGTTTCTTTTACTTACTTCTCCATGAGTGCCACCAAAGGAGAAACCACAACGACCACAGGCTTTTCTTTACGTCCCATCTTCTTAGCGACCGTCAGAGCCAGCCGATAAGTTACACTTTTCCTGAATCATGTGGGAAGGACGCCAAAAATATATTTCTGATCGACAAATGACTTGATTCCAGTTCTCTGTTTGTCTATTAAAATGAATGTGCTGTCGATTTATTTTACAACAGACGCAACAGTGGAATCTATCTCAATTCTCCAGCTGCAGTCATCTCTGAGGGAGACCAAGTGCTCTTTGATAACGTGATGATTACGTCTTTGCAGATCATCTGTCCATCATTGTATAAAGCCCGCCCTGGCAATTTGATTGACCTGAACGTTTCTTGTCTGATCATAATTCCTCAATGGATCGAGTCCAGACCGAACTTCCCGACCAAAAAATGTTCTGGGCGGAGTTCGGGCTGGCATCCAGGCTAATATAATGGAGGTCTATGGTCACCACCTCAAAGAGCATGCACAGAGAAGTCCAAATTAAACATGATTTAATGACTCGTAAATGTAAGTACACATTGATGGCCTAAGACACAAAACGAGCGGTTTGTGTGAGAAAACGAACAGTATTTACATAGTTTTTACCTCTTGTAAGCCACGTCCAAGTGATCTGAGAGTGCGGGCGCTTCGTTCTGCGCAATCGCCGGAAAGCACCAGAAGTGATCTCTTGCGCGGTCACCTCAAGGAGGAGCTATAGAGGTTTCTTTGGGTAGGGCTATCCTTTTAAGAGAGAAAAGAATGAGTGTTTAGGGAGGTATACGCCTTATTCACGGCAGTGCCGTCTTTGATTTTTAAAGAGAATGAAAGCGAGTCTGTGAGGAATAGACAATGTCTAGCATGCATCTCTTCAATGGGCTGTACTGTTATTTAATGTGTTTTTTAATGTGGATTGTTCTGCTCATGAAACACTGGAAAAAATGTCTTTCCAAGAAATTTCAGTTGACAAAAAACTCCTGACAATGTAAGTTGTGGAAAATTCAAAGTGATCTAGGAGCTTTATTTAGCTTTTTACAGCGGATGCCATTAGAAACATGGTAAGTCTATCCCTCACAGCCTCACTTTCATACCTGTCATGGCGCTGCTCTGAATAAGGTCTATTGGCATGGCTTTGATTGTTTGCTCAACTGAGCCGTATGCAAGAAACCCTATTTTGAGGAATTTTTTTTGGTTCAACAGCTCAATAGGATTCTCTGTTGACTTCATTTAATATGGACACTTCATTTGGACTATGTTGTGCTCTGATGTTGTGCATCTACCTAATTTCAAGGAGTTAAGCAGAAGCCTTTTGGCCAAAAGGTTAAGAAACAAATTCAATCAAACATGCACTGTAGACTAGTACTGTATCTTTTCTAAAGGATACTATTTTAGTAATATTAATGTATCTCATACAGTTTATATCTGTTGTGGTATATTTATGACAAAATCAGTTTTGCTTTGTGGTTTATCACAGGTGTAAAAGACAAATGGTGCCATCAAGTTGTTGTTTAGAGCAAGTGTCTTCCAGAAATTCTGCTGTAATCAGGTTTTATAGTAGTTCAGGACATTTCAGCAATACAATCACTGTTTGCTAGACATTATGTGTCAACAGCATAATAATTACAGTAACTGCACACTTATGCAAACGTGAGCTTTTGAACACCACACATTTTCAATCCATGCATTTAAATCATCCCAAATGTGTACATTTGTACAGTCCAGACCCATAAATCACTTCTATCTACATGCGTGAACTTTGTGTGATTTTCTGCATCTGTTTGTAGTGAGTGGAACTTAAATTTAAATTAGCAGATTAGAAGTGAAGTCACCCTTCATCCTTCTTTTAAGACTGTTAAAATTAAAAAAGCTGTCAAATCCATGCATACACATAAAATAACACACTATCTCTGGATTTTTAACCTTAATCCCAGTTTTATTTTATGTTTGGTACAATATTTCACAATATTACTTATTTTTGATCAAACAATGCAGCCTTGGTGAACATAACAATTTAAGAAAAAAGAACAATAAGAAGAAGGAAAAAAATCAACCCCAAACCAGGAACCTTTTAACGATAGTGTATGCTATTTCAGCCCGTTCTTATCCCAAAGCATCATCTAACTGACGCTTTTGACCATGCATCAACATCCGACACACATGGTACCCTTTAGCGTCAATATTAGAGGCATGGTCAAAAGTTTCAGTTAGATGACGCCCTAGGATGAGAATGCGTTGGCTATTTTGCAATACATTTAATTTTAATCATAAAGCTATAAGTCTGAAACAAGAAACTAGTCTAAAAGGTCATCAGAATCACTCTGGTCATTTGCATGAGCCTCAGCTGGATGTTTTCTTCAACAAGGTTTGGACAGCTTGTTGTGTGTTCATTTTTGCAGAAATTCACTGAGGAGACATTTAGTGATTTCCTAAAAGAAAAGAAAAAGAAAATGAACAGAAACCAATTTAGAAAAAAGTACAATATTGATTTATCTTGAGAATTTATATATACACACACGTGTTAATTTTTTGTGATATTCAAATAAATCAAATTATAACATAAGTTTCTCATTGTATAAAGATTTTTTTATTTTTAATACCTTGTCCCCAAACCTGCAGGGGCAGGATCCATCTTCAGGGTATTTAGGTTGTTTACTCTTTACCAGTTCATGGAATGTGTCTGCAGTAAAGTCAACCTGTGAATGTAAAGACAAATAACACACATTTGTCATGTTCTTTGTGGCTGTAATGAGATCAGAATGTTAACCTTCAAACACAATTAGCAGTTTAAAGTTCACTGACAGAAAACACAAACCTCGTTAAGGTGCCTCAACCAAGTTCTTGAGAATAAATCAGAGGCGTAGACTTTCCTGTTGTAATCATAATCTTTGGGAGTGTTTTCAATGTATTTGTGACATGAAGTCAACGCAAAGACTGGGTGAAAGAAAATGGATTATTGTTATACACACAACTTTCAAATAAGTGTCAAACTAGTGTGACTCTAGTGTCAAATAAGGCAGGACCATTAGTTGTGCTTTTCACATAGCATCTTACCGTCTATATCATTGGGAAGAATTCCGTCGAACATCTGAATCCAGAGTAATCGCTGTCCATGTATATCACCATCTGCAGCACATGAGGAAATAGGAAGATAATTAAATACACAGTTAACTCATTCCCTTTACACAAGCGCTTTTATATCACTACAGGATGTTGTTGCCCCTTTCAAAAGCGTTGTAGTAGCAGTTGTGAAAGTAGAAGCCTAGTGTGACTGTAGGGTAAGATGGACCGGCTAGAAATAGAAGAGTAGGAAAAAGAAGAATTGCAAGATCTGAATTTAAGATTGGGATTTGAAGTAAGAAAGGTCAAAGTCAAATTTGTCGCATTTTCTCTCTCTCTCTCTCTCTCTCTCTCTCTCTCTCTCTCTCTCTCTCTCTCGCTCTCGCTCTCTCTCTCTCGCTCTCGCTCTCTCTCGCTCTCTCTCTCGCTCTCTCTCTCTCTCTCTCTCTCGCTCTCTCTCGCTCTCTCTCTGCTCTCTCTCTCGCTCTCTCTCTCTCTCTCTCTCTCTCTCTCTCTCTCTCTCTCTCTCTCTCTCCCTCTCTCTCTCTCTCTCTTCTCAGTTCAGTTTTGGTTCAGTTAGATTTTTAATGTTAATTTTGAATGTTCTGCTCACTAAAGCCACATTTATTTGATTTAGAAAAAATAAAAGTAATATTGTAAAATTTTGCGACAATTTAAAATAAGTGTTTTCTATTTTAATATGTTTCAAGATGAACATTGATAACAATGAGTAATGTTTTTTGAGCATTGAATCAGCATATTACAATGATTTCTGAAGGATCATGTGACAGAAGACTGGAGTAATGATGCTGAAAATTCATTAATTACATATATATTACAGTTAATTCACATAGAAAACAGCTGTTAAAAATTGTAATATTTCACAATATTACTGTTTTTTTTTCTTGGTGAGTTGAAGGGATTTAAAAAAAAATCTTACAGATCAAAACACTTGAACTGCATTGTGTATGTGTGTGAATGTATGTATGTATTTATGTGTGTGTGTGTATATATATATATATATATATATATATATAACAGTATATACATACAATATATATGTGTATACATATATACAGTATATATATATACATACAATATATATATATACATATATACATATGTAATCATGTTTATTAAACGTGTTTTTTATTCAGCTAAATGAATAAAAAATAAAACGTAAAAGTCATCTGAACATTACTGAATACGTACCTTTGAAAACTTTTTGGCATAATGCATGCTCTTGAGCGTGTCAGTGAAAGCTCTGGGATCAAGCTGTCATAAAACACACTGAATTAATGGTCATGAAGTCTGCAGGTTGTCAGATTAAACACAACAGTTCCTATTTTCCTTATTCTTGTATTTACATCCACAATCTTGAATTAATCGTTTTATTCTCTGTAATTATCATTTTATCATGGGTAAATAAAGTCATTTTTGAGATCACTTATAAACAACCATTACAAGCAAATAAATAATAATAAAATAATAATAAATAATAAATTGAAAAGGTTTTGTCAATTGTGTATCTATAGATACACTTAAGAAATGTGATGCTAGTTCTTTTGCTTTAAACTATATTAGTATTATTATATTTGTTCAGATAAAAGATTCCTCAACGTTTATTGTTTTTCTGAGAAATTTTTTGGGCAGAATTTCTTTCCCATTGGAATCGATGCGATTGGGAGTTTTGCATGAGGGTGAAAATGTTCCCCATAGATTTTGCTCATATTAAAGTCAAGACAGAAAACTGCTTGGTTTAAAAGTGAATTATTTGAGATCTGTGAACTTCATACATTGCTACACTCTTGAGATAGAGAATTGGCATTTTTATATCATAATATTTTCGGCACATCATTACTAATATACTGTATATCTTGTCTATTCTGATAATCTCTTTTATACTTACTGCTTTTTCAGGAAACTGAAACCCGCCTTCTTGTCCCACACCGGTCATGTAGATGTATATGTTGTCATTCGGGTCCACTGCATTAAATGAAAATAATAATTGTTCTTCATTTTAGCTGCAAATTCACACGAGCTGGGAGCAATTAGCAATTATAGCTAATTTATAGCTGGGAGCACAAGAGCAATTACAGGGCTAACCACTGAAGCAGCAGATCCGATACAGTTATTTCATTGTACAGCATCTCAGGTGATAATTGTAGGCAAAGTGGGCAAAATTATTACTTTTTGACCGCTAAAAAAGACTGTTCTTTATTAAGTGTGTGTAGTACGAATGTAATAATCTGCCATGTTGTTCTTATCACATGATCTTTAGCGTCAGTTGTGTCACGTCACTGCCATTCATAAATCTCTCCTGTGAAGCGACTGATGCTGCAGGTCACATGACAATGACAACATGGCGAATGTAGTGTGTACAGATTACATTAATACTACACACACAAATACTATATAGAACATACATTTTAGCGGTCAAGGAGTAATTACATATTAAAGAAAATAAAAAAGACTCAATGGAGTGTGCGATTTCAGACGCAGACAGAATCTCGCCGCAAGAAGAAGGTCATCTTAGGATTTTTGCCAACTCTTTTTGCCACATGCTTCTTTTGTCAGATACTGTTTTTTGCCTTATATTTAGTACTGGCCATCTGTCCAAGGTGCTTTCCCCTGACTCTGGCCTTGGAAACTGGGATAGGCTCAATAACTTAGAAAGTCATAAATGGAGTACTAAAGAAAGATAGATATATGTGATTTCAGATTCAAAGTTATAACTTTGCACCTGTGCTGCTTCCTCCCATTCAGTGGTTGGCCCTTAATTAACTGCACAAAAGTGAAGGTATTAATAATATTAATAATTAATAACATGACTTTGATATCATTGAAAGATTTCTTCTTTACAGAAAAACAAACCTGGCTATGACTTTTTTTTTGTCCATTCTCTCATCCCCTCGAAGAGCAGACAGGAAGTTCTCTGGGGTCAGATCCTATAAGATCATAATTGTCATATTAAATCATTATTGTTGAAAGTTATAATTGTGCTCAGATATAGAATTAAAACATCAAAACTAAACATGTTACCATGTCAAAACAAAACAAAAGAAACATTACCGCTCCAGTGTAGTCCTTTGGAACTCCTGAGTACACGTCTAAACCATCAATTATACTGGCGATTTCTCCGTTTTTCGAGTTACTGCAGACAGTGAAGAAAAGTGTTAAACACAGTCAGCTCTTAACCAATCTTAACGACACATTTCTATAATGACGTTTTATATAATTATTAAATCTTGCAGATAAAAATTTTAAAATATTTTTTATGCAAAGAAACGCATCGCACTCAAAAGCTTTAGGAAATTACTCACAGTGGATTCATAGCGATGTCATCATACATCATCACCACAATCTGCTCATCAGGAATTCCATGTCTCTTGATGAGCTGATAATGAAGGCACACATTGGCCTGAAACGCAAATGATAAAGATGATTTCAGTCACAGTCATCATTTATAAACTGAGACACATCACACCTTGGAGAATTTATGAGCAATATGTCTTAAAAATAATGAAAAAACACAAACCTGGTGTTTGTAATGTTCCCAGCCCTTTGAGCCGGAGACAAGGAGAATCCATTTTTTCCAGACATTTTTTGAGTCTTTTTAAAGTTAAGTCTACTGGAATCAAAAATAAAAATATGAATACTAACAATTTAAAACTAAATTAACATTGTTCTAATGCTTTTAATTGGCTAACATGCATTTTTAATGGCTTTACATTTATGATGTGTTCTAAGAAACAGAAAAGAAAACAAGTATTTGATTTTACCCAATTCTCTACTTAATTCAGTACAGTTTCTACAGTGATTTAGATAATGTAGATGTCATCATACCTGTGTTGAGTATCAGGTGTTCTGTGTGCCTGTCCTGGGGACTGCTGGTGGTTTTAGTCGGACAGCCTCTGTCTTTATATAGGCAGTTTATCCCTTTCATTTGAGACTCATGGGCGGAGAGTTTGTGCTGGTGGGAGTGTGTATTTCATATTTCGCAATCATTTTCATATTCTCTTTAATTGATGGCAGTTGGTGACTTTGTGAACAATCTTAAACCGAGATCTGAATTAGAATTAAGTTGATTCGGTTTTAAACTTTTGAGGTGGGACACTTGTTACGTTAAAGGGATAGTTCATTTTGAAATTATTTTTTTAATTGTTTTAGCTTACCTGAAGGGCATCCTAGATGTAGGTGTCTTTGTTTCCACAGGTTTTTCAATTTTGATATTTTTAGGTCAAACCGTTCTTGTCTGTCAGTCATATAATGGAGGTCTATGGTCACCACCTCAAAGAGCATGCACAAAGAAGTTCGAAATTAAACATGATTTAAAGACTTGTAAATGTAAGTACACATTGATGGCCTAAGACACGAAACAAGCGGTTATCAATGTGTATCAATGCAACAAGCACAGACAGAAGCGCCCTCGCCCTCAGAGTACTTGGACCTGACTGTGGTTACAAGAGGTAAAAACGATATAAATACTGTTCAATTTCTCACACAAACCGCTCGTTTCGTGTCTTAGGCCATCAATGTGTTCTTACATTTACGAGTCATTAAATCATGTTTAATTTCGACTTCTCTGTGCATGCTCTTTGAGGTGGTGACCATAGACCTCCATTATATGACTGACAGACAAGAACGGTTTGACCTAAAATATATCAAAATTGAAAAACTCGGAAAACTCTGAAAAAAGACACCAACATCTTGGATGCTCTTGAGGTAAGCTAAAACATTTTAAAAATTTATTTCAAAGTGAACTATCCCTTTAACAGTTACAAATAATCAAATTGGAAATATAAAGCTCATCTACTTTTTTTAAATAATTGAATTATTATTTATTGAATTTCATTTGAGCAAGTTGCTTCAGTAAAGTTTTGTCAGAAACGGGAAATACATACAGCCACAATTTGATTCCACAAAATCACTAGTGTTTTTACATTTGAACACGTTTCTTATAAAGAAAAAAACTGTCCAGATTAAATATTTTTAAAGTATGCAAAACATGCCTTTATGATTATTTTTTTACTTACAAAATTGCTAATATCAAATAAAATGATAACCATGCAACCATCTAATATAGAATTGCTTCAGACATTGCGCAATAGATGAGGAACATTTTATTCTTCATTCTTTTCTATACTAAAGGAGTGGAAGAATTGTCAAAGTTTGTTAAGTCATCAAAATACCAAACATGTTTGTTTAGACCCTATACCGACTAAGCTTCTGATAGAAATGCTTCTAGAAGTCATAAATTCACTCCTTAATATGATTAATTCATCATTGTCATTATGTTCCAAAAACTTTCGAGCCACTGTTAATCTTCTTATTAAAAACAACACAAATACCCTAGAAAATTAGTTCATTACAGTCCGATCTCAAATCTATTATTATAAGTATTTTTATTAAATCTATAAAAAATACATTTAATTTGCTTCTATTTCTATTAATTTGAATAAATTTGACCTTTATTCAGGTGCTCTTTATAATATGACAATGAAACTATTAATTTAATATACAGATAGAATAATTTCAAACTAACCAAATTAACACTTGACTAGTCAAATTTAAAAATTTAAAACTAGTGTTTCATATACTGATTTTCTATAGATTAAAAGACAAGACAATTACTGTTTTGTAATCTTTTCAAAAATCAGTAACGGCAACATTAATATTTCAAAAGAAAATACCAGTGTCACAGCAGTGACGAATGAATCACTCATTTGTAAACATGTACATTTTCTTCAGAAACGTAATTCCATGTTTTTTTGTTCTTTTTCTTAAATTCTTTTGTTTCTTTGGTGATTTCTCAACAGTTTATGTGGAAAAGGAATGCAGGCGGGAGTCAGAGGTGTGTGAACATACAGGCAAGACAAAGATCACTTGAGCCACACACGTAAATGTATATTATATTGTATGCATGCCACTGCCAAACATAGAAATAATGTTTTTTGTACCGTACAAACTGTATGTTCTCCTAATCCTATACTGATGTATTTTATCAATGTTTTATCTACTAAGAATTTATTTGTAATTCATATTGACAGCATTATGATGTGTGTGTGCATATACACATTTGTTAATGAACTGTTAATACTTATCGTCGCTGTCTGGGCGGAATCCTCGTATCTCCAAAACCATTAATAGGAAATAAAAAAAACTGCATATTTTTTGAGTTATTAAACATTCTATTGTTAAAGTTGGTATTATACCTTATATTGTTATAGAGTGCAGAAGTTATGATGTCACTTTGTAGGCCAAAACGTGGAAGTGAGTTACAGTAGCATTTTAGCACCTCCGATTCCCTCGCCCTAAAGTCTATGGGTTTTTTTTATGGGTTTTTGCTAAATCGTCTGAAATAAGATCTTTGGTTAACAAAGCCTCTAAATATTTTCACATTTTGATCTACAACCCAAATTCTGGAATTTTCTTTTAATTTGAGTAAAATGAAAACTAAAAGACTTTCAAATCACATGAGCCAATATAGAACATAGATAACAACATATGTTTAAACAGAGAAATGTTACACTTTTATCCAATATGTGACCCGCTCTGGCGAAATGAGTCGGAAGTCGCAACGTTCCATTTTAAGATATGGCCCGATTATGTGAAAAAACAATGAAATAACCCAAAAATATATATATTTTTTTGCTTATTTCAAAGAACAGACATTCAAAAATAATCTCCCAAAGTTTCGTAGTCCAAATAATTGAGTAAAGGTATTTAAATGACGATTAAAGTTGTCAAAGCTTTAAATTCGCTGAAATAAACATTGCTCTTCTCAACTCCCCTCACCTCTGCGCATTTCCCGGGTATCCGCTGAAACGTTGAACTCAAAGCGTTGAACTTCTGGAGGCTTCTAACCTATTTATCTGCAAGAAGAATACATCTAAGGCTGTAACGATCGCTGAACCTGTCGCGGTGTGAGAAGACAGAATCACGACACGTCCCTTCATCTCCCGGAGTTATCCTTCAAGTCCATTAGCCTGTTATTTGAAGAGTTAACATTATAAAATACGTAGACCTACACCACAAAACTAGTTAAATTATTACTAAATTGTTTAAAATTGGGCAATTTCAGCGTTATGGAGGAGATCCATAATTCCCAGATAATGAAATATTTTAATAAATATGCCTATTTGAAATAGCTACACTGCACAAACCAAAAGTAGTAATCCTACCCACCGGATGAAGAAGGGTTGACTCTCCCGGAACATAAAATCTTTATTTTGCGTGTTTGCATTTATGAGTAAAAAACAGATTCGAACGTGATCGTTCTCTGGAAGCAGCACTAAAACTTTCACAAAGCCTAATCAGAAAGCAAGCACAAAGCCTTTCTTTAAAGTGAATTTCGTTCTGAAATAATTTAATCTTAATTTAAATCAATGTTTCATCAACCAATTACCAGGATTTAATAATAATAAATAAATATTGCAGACAATGGATCACAAGGCTACACTGAAGCGGCGGCACGTGAACTAAAGCTCGTCTCATGAAACGAAAATCAGCTGTAGCCTATAAGGTATTCTACTTGCCAAACAGACCTGAGAAATATATATATTAAAATGTCTACTTTTAAACAGAACCATTCAAAACGAAAGAAAACAGACTGCTCTCTGCTTATTTGGGCTAATCCGTATGAAAAGTGAATTTCTCTCTGGCACCTCTGTTCAATCTTTCTGATTTTAGAACATTTTTGTAAAAGTGCCTTTTTAATTATTTAATCCAAAAAACTTAAAATAATTTAAGTTATAATCAGTAATAATCAGTGGTTAAATCGCATGATATTAATGTATTTGGTCAAATTAAGCTATAAAATAAATCGTTTATCCCTGAAATGCAATGGATTTTGAAAGAAATCAACAACAACAAAAAAAGGGGCAAACAAAAACTTTAAAGGCGATTTTCTCAGGTTTTCAATTTGAAAAAAGGGCAGATGACCAGAATTCAAATGTGTATATCTTTACAACCATTAAAGGTATGACTTTAACTAAGATATCATTTGAAAGCTTATGGTGTCCTCTTTCTATTAATACCAAAATCTCAATTTTTAAATTTGGATCACTGTGACTCATTTTGCTGGATTAGGTCACATATATGGAAACAGGAGGCCGCACTTTGCATAGGCAGTTTATTTTACACAAATGCGTTTCGGCGCGTGCCTTCTTCAGTGTGCAAAGAATCATACTTTACCCAATCTTATATACCCACACCAGTTGACACACCCATAATCACATAAACCAAAATTTTAAAATGATGCACATGTTACCATGAGTTATGTTTCAATGAGTCCATTAATGAAAGACAAAGACACAAATTTAGATACAACATAATACTCATAATATGTTTACAGGAAACAGCTTAAAGACAGGTCCTCATTCATTCCATTGGGGATACATGTGTTTAAATTAAAAATGTACCAAGCCTCCCTTTGAAGGAGGCGATTCTCACTGTCTCCCCCTCTTGAAGACTGACCAACACACTCCAGACCCATACATTTGAGCATATTGTCATTATGTCCCTAAGAGTTAAATGTCTTGCGACTGATGATTTCTCATCATTCTTTCTAATAGCACACTTATGCTAAAAAATTCGGGTCTTCAGTTGTTGCTTTGTTTTGCCAACATAAAAGAGCCCACAAGGACATGTAACCCCCCCCCCCAAAAAAAAAAAAAAACCTGTAATTTAAACTTTAGACTAATTTAAACTTCAAACTACTTTAAACTTCAAACTTTCTGGTCCAAACTTTCACATGCCAACTTAAAAAGTTTGTCTCAACAAACTTTTTGTAGTATGCTTTTGATTTCCCACGAAAGGGAACTTTAATCAATTTCTTTTTTTTCCATTAAGTACGTTTAACTTTTATTGGACAATATTTGCATAACTATTAAGAGTTCATTAACATGATTACAAATACATTAAGCCTATCCCCACAGTTAAACAAAACCACTTTAAAATGTTCTCATATATATATATATATATATATATATATATATATATATATATATATATATATATATACACACAATCATAATGCTGTCAATATGAATTACAAATAAATACTTAGTAGATCACATTGATAAAATACATCAGTTAGGATTAGGAGAATATACAGTTTGTACAGTATGAAAAAACATTATTTCTATATGTGTGGCAAGCATATATATAATATACATTTATGTGTGTGTTGCTCAAGTGATCTTGTCTTGCCTGCATGTTCACACACCTCTGAATCCCACTTGAATTCATCTCCACATAAACTGTTGAGAAATTACCGTACTGGTACAACTGGATCAGTTTTGGAGTGATGTACTAAGAGTTAAGTGAGTTAATCACTGTGTAAATTATAGTAAAGCAAATAATTACAGCTAGAATTTTTGATGAATTCTCAATTGACTAAGAATTATTTTTTCAATTTCAGAAATTCGCAAAGCAAGTTTTATTGAATCTATATCTGTGGAAATGTTCCAAACAATTTATTAATTGACCATTAAGATTAGCTGGATTAAAAAAAATGACAAATGTATTAAAATGAACCACAAGAGATGCAAATGAAAAGTGTTATATACACTTAAACATTTATATCAATGAAACACTCATTTTGTTTAGCAAAAAAGATACTTTGCAATTGTGTTTTAATATAATTGAAAATATGCTAGAACGTACTGAAACCGTGCATTTTTGATGACCTGAAACTTACAGTTTAGAAAAGCTTGAATATTAAAGCAAAGTTATGTGCTAATTTTGTAAATTAATATGTAATATACAAATTAATTATTATTATTATTAATTATTATAATTTGTATATAATATATTTGTAATTATTTGAAGACCCCCACCCCACAGGTTTTCTTGTTTTTCCAGATTTATTCTTTGACATGTTAGTTTTCTCACTTCAAAATGAAAGGAATTTATGTGCTTCAGTGAAGTTTCATTGGAAAAGATTAGAAATACGTCAAATTTCCCACGGTACAGTGTGTCAAGCATCACATGCACTGTAGATAGATACTGAGATTCTGAAAACAGCCGTTTTGATTGCACAAACTTACACAATATGGATCTTTTTGTTCTGGGAACGTTATTCCCCATCTACTGTATATACATACATAAAACCATAGATTCATTAAAACATCACAACATAATAACAATCAAACTTAACCCAACACATATTAAAGGCAGAAAATTCATTAACAGAATCAAGTATGAGAATGCAAAATACATACATATATCAACAAGAAGAAATGGGGTCCAAATGTGATTTAAAATAAATAAATTTGTTGAGGAGTGAATCAGGAGCTCCAAAAGTGTTATCTTAAAAGTTGATGCCAGCCTTTTAGAGAGAATAATTTATTTCTAATACAAGACATCAAAATATTTGTAATAACAAGTAAAAAAAAATTCTAAAAAATTCATACAGAGATCATTCTACCCTCATGCATGAATTATGCATTCATGATAATTCATGTACCCTTACCGTCAAGTAAAAATGCATTGTTCAATAAGGAAATTGTCCAAACTAAGTTTAATCATCTCATGCGACATATCAGTAAATATGTTAAAGGCATAGTTCACCCAAAAATAAAAATTAGCCCATTTACTCACCCTGAAGCCGTCCTATATGTATATGACATTTCTTCTTTCAGACGAATACAATCTTGAAGTTATATCAAACATTTCCCTGGCTCTTCCAAGCTTTATGAATGACAGAATGAATGAAATCTTTATTTCAAACAGTTGATAAAAAAAATAAAAAATAAAAATTATAAAGACAACAATACGTATGAGATATCCAAACAAATTAAAAAAAAAACAAACAAAAAAAAAACAACAAGAAAGTTTAGCATGATAATCAACCTACACCCATTTACTTTTATAATGGGAGTGAATGGATGTATGCCTTTGGAAGTTCATCAAAGCTCATCTATTCATGATTAAAGTGCTCAATTCGGCTTTCAGAGGGTTAATAACGGCCTTCTGAAGTGAAAGCGATGCGTTTGTGTAAGAAAAATATCCATATTTAAAACTTGCTTCCGACAGATGGCCGTCACTATCGAATTTACACCAAAAGAGTAACACTTGAACTTGATACACAACGTAATGACGAAACACGGTTTTGACCAGCTCTGTTTGTTTGAACCGTGAGAGGCATGTTCAACACAATTCTGCTTTTTGATTATAACAATTTTTTATAGTTCTACTTTTTGATTATAACAATTTTATACATAAGTTTACAGAAAATATGTTTTTCAAAAAATAATAGTTCATGATCATGAAGTAAATGTAATAATTATGACATTTACCTTTTCAATAATTTAACCACACTTTGAATATCAGCTATTGTTTATTTCAATTAAAATGTATTTCTATAGCACTTTTCACAATTATGCATGGTTTGCAAAGCAGCTATGTATTTATAAAAGTAAAGATATTTAATTATGTCTAAAAAAGAAAACATCATATAGTCATTTAAAGGGGGGGGGGGGGTTGACTGTGATTTCACTTTTTTGATTTTAAATAGTGTGTAATGTTGCTGTTGGTGCATGAACAGTATCTGCAAAGTTGCAGCGCTGAAAGTTCAGTGTAAGCAGAGATATCGTCTTTTAAAAATCAGGAAGTATAATTGCCTACAAAACGACTCGTTTTGGACTACAGCTGGGTTATGGTACGTCACTAACCCACACATTTGCATCAACCACTCCCTCCGGAATATGCAGAAAAAGGCATGATCATATTTCAGCAGCTCCTCGAGTGTGTTGTTCACGCAGCTGTCTGGTCTTCTGTGTTCGAACTTCCCACGGACGCTATACTTCGTCAACAATGGATACAATTTATGTTTGATTATGTTCCTGAAAATGACGATCGTAATCTAGCTCTCTGTGCTGCGCATTTGACGGAAGACAGCTTCTAGTATCTCCATCGAGTTCAACATCGGATTCAACAAGAAACTGTTACTAAAACATGAAGCAGATCCAACTTTAAAACCAGAGGCAGCAGTTGTTGGGCCACAACCTGTAAGTAGGCTAAGACTTCATCATGTTAAATGTATTTGCATGTATAATTCCCGACGTAGCCTTGTGTTTTATTATTTTTCAAATGCCAGGGCTGGCTTTATAGGCTACTGGTTATGCTATTTTGTGTCTACGACAAACGCGTACAAACATTATGGACCTGAATTTTGTATAAGTCCTAAGGTTGTAAACGTATTTTTCATGTAAATATGTTTTATGACGTTATTTTCGATTTGTAAAACAAACGTGCATAAAGTTAAAAAATTTAGCAAATTATCATTCAGAAACCTTTATTAAGAGCCGTGTGTGGTGAGGTTCTGTTTGACTCTCTTCGTCGCCTCTTTCTCGGTCTGATTCTGCCTGAAACTGATACTGCAGTTCGGACACCATTATTTACATCTGTACCGGAGCTCATGACATGCCCGTAAAGGTAATGGGCGTTAACCTTCCGGACAACGTGAGCGACAGTTTAGCCAATCACAACACACCGGGCCAAACTAAACAATCTGAGCACACCGAGGGAGCAGTTTCATAGAATCAGGAAGTGAACCGCTCATTCAGGGGTCAGAGGAGAGCGCGGCTGACAATAAAGGTGAAATTTATGAAAAATAAGACTTAAAAAAGAAAGAAAAACCACGAATACATGTTATATTGCACCCCATAAATACAATCATGCGAAGAAAAAAAGCAGTCAACCCCTTCTTTAATGTTGTGTCTGCTGGCTTTATTTCTTCCTCAGCTTGTTTAATGCCCTTTCAGTTCTGAACAGTTTTGCGTTTATGTTCACGCACTGCTTACTGCGCTTATAATGAGACATTTCTCCGTGATTCTTTAAATCCATATAATTTGTTTTGTCATTGATGGAATATTCTGTTTGCTTATAGCAGTACTTGTAAAGGTATATAAAAAAAAACCACAAAGTAACCCCAGTTCTACCAGAAAGACTGGGGAGAATAAGACTGTAACAATGAACCATTTATTAACAGCCCAGCAAGCAATATCATGATATAAAGTTCTTTGGCGTGGGCCCCGTCCGTAGCTCGCAATCCGAGGGTCCGGACTCTGCATTTCCTGCCTAAAGACGAAGGCTGGGGCACAGCCGTCCCCCTGTGAGGTATAGGAAGGGACCATCCTGGTGGTGGTGGGGAGGATGGAGGTGAATGGAAGTGTCCGTTTCTGCGAACTCAGACATGTGTAAGTACCTCTTTTACACCACAAGTATTAGAACATGATTGGATAGATGAGAAGGTAATAAGCAGTGGTGGACAGAGTACACAGCTTCATTACTTGAGTAAAAGTACAGACACCCCTGGCTAAATTTTACTCAAGTACAAGTAAAAATATTACAGTAAGTAAAAGAACTGAAGTACTTGTTTTTAAAAGTACTTGAGTAACAAGAGTACAGAGTACATTTTCTAAATATTGCATTACTACTGCCACAGTGCTTACATTTATGTACAGAAACATCCTTAAATGGAGTTATGAAAAATGTTAATGTTAATACTTGGAGAATGTGAAAGGAATTGAAAGTAAAATCAAGTCATTTTCATCTTTTTACCATGTTGCTTTATTTAACATTTAAGAAAATTTCTGAAAATTGAAATAGTCCGCGAGGTTGGGCCACGGGTTGGACCTGATGTTCTTCATCCACTGTTTCGTCCATGGTTTCGTCTCTTATCTCTGACTTTGGTGGAAAGCTGAAGGTGATTGCTGATAGGCTGTCCCAATCAGTGGCGCCTGCACAATCCAATCTTGTTTGAGAAGGAAACAAAAAGTTGAGGGTTTCTGAGATTTTTTTAGAAGAACGGTTTTGGATAGAAATGTTGTGGAATAAAGAGTACAATATTGCCATCTGAAATGTACCTGAGGGTACATTACTGTCCGGTGTGGGTAATAAGTGACATAACAATTGAGTCTTCCCAGCAGAACTTATGCTAAAGCTTTCAGTTTTGCGTGATTCATATCTGCGTGGTAAAACGTGTGTGTTTGGCTGAGGCCCAGGTTCTAATCCAGTCCGTAGGGTTTCCTACATTCAATGTACATCTGTTTCCATTGTTTTGCTGATGTTGTCTAGATAAGTGATTACTGTACTGGGGGTGTGAGTAATGGCAAATTCTTAAGCTCTGATTACTTTATTATTTTAAAGCACACAATAATGATGCCATAGTACACTTCAAGTTTACTTGGAATTCCATTGGAATGTGTTTTAAATTCACTAAAAGTAAAGGATAGTACAACCTCAGTTGTTATCAGTATAATATTAATGTACACTCACCGGCCACTTTATTAGGTACCCCATGCTAGTAACGGGTTGGACCCCCTTTTGCCTTCAGAACTGCCTCAATTCTTCGTGGCATAGATTCAACAAGGTGCTGGAAGCATTCCTCAGGGAGTTTGGTCCATATTGACATGATGGCATCACACAGTTGCCGCAGATTTGTCGGCTGCACATCCATGATGCGAATCTCCCGTTCCACCACATCCCAAAGATGCTATATTGGATTGAGATCTGGTGACTGTGGAGGCCATTTGAGTACAGTGAACTCATTGTCATGTTCAAGAAACCAGTCTGAGATCATTCCAGCTTTATGACATGGCGCATTATCCTGCTGAAAGTAGCCATCAGAAGTTGGGTACATTGTGGTCATAAAGGGATGGACATGGTCAGCAACAATACTCAGGTAGGCTGTGGCGTTGCAACGATGCTCAATTGGTACCAAGGGGCCCAAAGAGTGCCAAGAAAATATTCCCCACACCATGACACCACCACCACCAGCCTGAACCGTTGATACAAGGCAGGATGGATCCATGCTTTCATGTTGTAGATGCCAAATTCTGACCCTACCATCCGAATGTCGCAGCAGAAATCGAGACTCATCAGACCAGGCAACGTTTTTCCAATCTTCTATTGTCCAATTTCGGTGAGCTTGTGCAAATTGAAGCCTCAGTTTCCTGTTCTTAGCTGAAAGGAGTGGCATCCGGTGTGGTCTTCTGCTGCTGTAGCCCATCTGCCTCAAAGTTCGACGTACTGTGCGTTCAGAGATGCTCTTCTGCCCACCTTGGTTGTAACGGGTGGTTATTTGAGTCACTGTTGCCCTTCTATCAGCTCGAACCAGTCTGGCCATTCTCCTCTGACCTCTGGCATCAACAAGGCATTTCCGCCCACAGAACTGCCGCTCACTGGATGTTTTTTTCTTTTTTGGACCATTCTCTGTAAACCCTAGAGATGGTTGTGCGTGAAAATCCCAGTAGATTAGCAGTTTCTGAAATACTCAGACCAGCCCTTCTGGCACCAACAATCATGCCACGTTCAAAGTCACTCAAATCACCTTTCTTCCCTATACTGATGCTCGGTTTGAACTGCAGGAGATTGTCTTGACCATGTCTACATGCCTAAATGCACTGAGTTGCCGCCATGTGATTGGCTGCTTAGAAATTAAGTGTTAACGAGCAGTTGGACAGGTGTACCTAATAAAGTGGCCGGTGAGTGTATGTTCAACACTCTTACAGTGTAATTGAATTGCAATGTCACCAAAATACATTAGAAGTTTATGCTGAGTATATTTATACATTTCAAAATCTATTTACAGTGTAAAGTATACTTGGAATAGTTCCACTTTAGCACAAACAAGTATATTAAATACAACTTTAGTTGAACTTCAGCACAACTAAAATGCATTTTATACAAAAATAGTTAACAATTTAACAGAAGTATTTAAGTAATATACTTTATAGCATTCCACAAATACATTTAGTTCTACTAAAGTACATATGAATAGATTGTGCTTAAGTATACAATTTTTTCACTAGGGTAACTAAGGAGTAATATCTGAGCACAGAGTGTGATGTTGTTGAGATCTCTTCTGAAACTTTAAAGGAGACCGTTGTGAGAGTGTTCAAGATTTTGTCCCATGAGACAAGTGTGAGGAGCAGGAGACCCAAGCAAAAGTCTCCATTTGTTATTCAAATAACCTCATCTTTGTCTAGGAGCAACATTTGAGATGTTTAAGAGATTTGATTTTTCTTTCCTCTGGGTGTGTGTGTAGTCCTGGTTTTCCCTATGGGGATCAAATGCCCTCACAAAGATGACAATACCTATAATTTTTGATCTTGTGGGGACATTTATTTGGTCCCTATGAGGGAAACAGCTTCTAAATCACATAAGGATGAAAATGTAAAAATGCAGAAAGTTTCTGTGGTGGTTAGGGGATAGATTCAGTTTGTACAGTATAAATATATGCAATGTCCCCACAAAACATGAAAGCCTGGCATATGTGTGTGCATGTGTGTGTTAATTAGTGTACCTACTTAACCATGTTTTGGGGACGAATTTGTACCCAGAAGTAAGCAAAACCTGACCAAAAAAAAAAAAAAAAACCCTTTGGGGATGTCCTTGTTTGTGAAACTTGTATAAAAACAAAGCAATTGAAGTTTTATTAAAATTGTAAAAATGCAGAAAGGTAGGGGAGGAAGGGGATAGAATACACAGTTTGTACAGAGTATAACAATCATTTAATCTATGGAATGTCACATAATGATAGGAATACCACTGTGTGTGTGTAGTATGAGGTCCAATATGTCCTCGCTATATTCAATAATGTCCTCAATAATGAAACCCATATACATCTGTTGAATCACAAATCTAGTGTTTTGCACAGGTTTCTCTGAGGGTTATGTTTTGAGGTATGGATCGGGTTTAATGATAGAAATTTTCATTAATCTTGGAGTAATATTGAGTAATGTGGGATGTCCTCACTAATGTAGTGAAACAAATGTTTGTGTGTGTGTTTGTATGTTTATGTTCAGTCGCATATCTCCTCTTGTTCCTCCCGTAGGCTTGAAACCTTTAACAAATGGACAAAATTAACACATTCAATGGGTTTAAATCTTGGTTTTATCTTTATTACTGCTAATTTTTTGTTTTAGATTTTTGCACATGATCGTTGTGCCCTGTTGATTTTACACATCACAAACGTGTTTTAGACACCTTCAGACCCCTGCTGTTGTAGCCTGTATACTTGTAGTCTATGATGTATATAGTTTTGAGTAGAAGAGGTCAAGAGACTTTGTGGGGTCGAGCAATGTACAGTTGCATTCATCAGTGTCACACAGTGCAATCTAAATGCACTGAAGTGTGCTGCTGTCTTCAGCCACTTCATTTTACTAGAAAAAGCTTTTCTTTTTTTGAAAATTGTGAAATTTAACAAATTCTGAGACAATTATTTACACTTCTTTTACCCTGTGTATACTGAGTAAAAACAAAAAATCTTAAACACAAACAAACAAAAAACAAACAACAAAAACAACCCAGACAGTAACGTAGTGTCAGCCCAGATCTGACCCACATCGGGTACACCTGGATTCCACCAGCGTTCTAGCTCAAGCACATCTGGTGCAACTAATGAAGCGATTAGTACAAAATTATGCAACTTGCATTAGTTATTGGAGGGCGCTAAATCCACGGCTGACTTTAATTTAATACATTCTTGATATTCCAAGACATGTTTGTGGCTAAGGCGCTGGAGCAAATTGCTTGTTGTGTTGCCGCCTTTGGCGCAAATTTAGCCCGACAGCACTTACATAAAATGGTTGTTTGGTCGATCTACGTTCTTCGGTGTCATCACTGTCATGTTGTACTAATTCTTCAGCATCCATCGTCCATGTAACGAACGTAACAGAGCGCTGCTGTTTGTTTACCCTCGTCGGTGCTTAGTAGTGCAACGGGTAAAGGGTCCGTCTGAAACAGTGTCGCGCAGCGTAACGGTCGTTCCGAACGTTGTGTAATTACATACACCAGTATGGCGGTTTATTCAAAATCAAAGTCATGACGAAAATATAAACCGGTTTTCGGTTTGAACCGGTTTCCCGCCCAGCACTAGCGTGTGTGTGTGTGTGATATTCTTTATTTATTTTAAAGAATTCTCTAAGAAAAAACAATGAAAATAGTGCACAATATGCTGTGTTAACAAAGGAATATTCTATATAGATTGTTCACTGGCATTTTAAACATATTTTGAAGTATGCATTGCATTGTTTTATGGATAAAATACATTTCTGTAAAATTGAAGGATAAGGTAAAGCACGAACTGCCATTGACGACTGGGAATATTTTAGGATTAATATCTAATGGCTGGATTAGGTGGTTGACCAGTTTGTTTATATATCTTTATTTTAAAGCAAACTATAATTTAGTTCACTATCTTGTCCTCATCCACAATTTCATAACAATTATACATAATTATTAGATTGTTGTGCAAGATTGTTCTAAAAGCATGGTGGAAATACTTTTGATTGGTTTTATTGGTTTTATTGTTCAAGAAAAAATCTCAGACAGGAAGTCATGAGAGCGACGTAAAACGTTCCTCAAACATCAGCTTAACGCTACCTAAGTTTGGCATTGAAGCACAATGCCTCTCTTGTAGCGAGTCTACCCAAGGGATAGACTGCTTTTAAGCCCTATTGTTCTCTCAGGGCACATTATCGGATTATCCCGATTCCAAATGAAGGGGAAGAGTGAAGAGTATTGGAGCAGTGCATTATGGGACATCATGTCAATGAGAAAAGAAGCCCGAGTCTATCAAGGCAGATGCCCAAATGCATAACAGCCCCATTCCAGGGTGATGTAGGATTCCAGTGAAAAGGATTGGAAAAATGCAAGCTCTGTCTGCTCAAGACCCTAACACAAAACAAAACATGACGAGGCCTGCCATTCTCCACTGTTGTAGAATTACCTTTTGAAAAGTCTGGCAAAAGAATGTACACAAAGATCAATGACAACAACTTCAATCCTGCCAGCCTAGCCTTCCCAAAACATGTCACAAGTAGAAATTTCCAAGCTTCATTTTCTCTCGTGGTGCAAAGAAATTGCCTGCAGGACCAACATACTGACTCCAAAGAGTCAACAATAACCACCTGACGCTTTCCGGCGAAGGGCAAAGCTCATATTAGGTATTGTGGTCAGATAATGATTCAGGGTCCTCTGAAATATGAGCAAGTGACTAGGGTTGGGTTAGAGTTCTCAACGGGTTCGAGTCGGCCCGACAAACCTGATGGGACCCGCGGGTTCAGGCCGAAAATATAAGCAAATGACTCTGGTCAGGGTCGAACCTCGGGGTTAATCTTTTCCGCCCAGTAAAAATAAATAAATAATTATTTATCATCGCTGCTGTTTACCGTGAAGAAAGTCTGGCTGCTGCATGCAAAGTGCATCGCGGGTGGCTGCTGGCCAGAGGAGAACGCGCCTCAGTCCATCCACTGTGTATGCACTCTTCCTCCACGATGCCTATTATAAGCATATGATTATGTTTGTTGGTATTTATTTTGTTTCAAAACCCGTAGCCCGCCCGCTGGTTGGCTGTTTGAGTTCTTTTTATTTATTATTGTGTGAAGATTTTTATTTAAACAGGCATGCGAGAGCTACAGTACTTTCCTTTGAAAATAGTCATCACTGCACTTGCGCGCATTTCAGACGTGATACTAGATGATGGAAAAAGCAAAGAAAACGCGGTCGGAAGACTAGGAAAGAGAATCTGACCGCGTGAGAACCGGACAAGAGTCCAACTCGGTTGGAGCTTTTCACTCGTTGGGGCGAGCTAAAAAGCAGCTCTGGATGCAACGGTGATGCTGATCCTGGCGATCTTGTTGATGGACTAGTAAGTCAATCTTTCTAAGTTTGTGTGCATTTTATTTTGTGATTTCACCGGAATGAATAGACGCCGCAAGGGCAATAGATTGTAGAGCGCGTCCGAGTCGGGCCGCGGGCCGGGTTCGGGCAGATAATTCATGTTGATGTGTCGGGTTACATGGGTCCGGGCTTTAAAAGCCACTGGCCGGGCCGGGCCGGGTAATAATATTCAGGCCCATTGAGAACTCTAGGTTGGGTATCGTTTGAAATTCGAACGATTCTGATTCCGATTTTGATTCCTTGTTTCGATTCCGGTTCCTAACGATTCTCGATTCCGAATTCTTTTAAGAGGCAGGGTCAAAAAAGTTTAGCTAACCTTGCTAACCAATGGTCTTTCTGAAGTAAATACTCCTTCTTTGCATTTTGCCGAGATTTCGTTATTTTTAGAAAAGTGATGCCACACTTTGGACCGCCAACGTAAGCTACTCATGTTCGACTCGCACGGTTATGCCAACACTTCTGGTAGACGCTTCTTCGTTGGTGTTGTTCAGCGGTTTCTTCTTCCGGTTGGTGGACTGTGAATATCGAAACTAGGAATCGAAATTGTAACTTTTGAACGATTCCGGAAAAACGAAAAGTTAGTCCCGGTTCCAATCGATACTCAATTCTCGATACCCAACCCTACAAGTGACATAACCTGTTCTTTTTAGAATAGAATAATTACAGCAAATTAATATCTTGTATGACTGATCCTTCAGTAATACAATGTACACTCTTGTGTATAGAAAATGTTCTATATAGAACCTTAAAAGGTTCTAAAGTATTTGGAACCCCTAAAATGCAATGCATGAATGATCATTCAAGCATTCAAGATATAGGGGTTTAAAAATGTAATCAATATCACACGAAGAGTGCCATTTCAGTTTTTACCCTTCAAAAATCAGCATGATTAAAATGGGATATTAAGTTACTACAACAGTTTAATAAACAATAATTGAATTACAACTACAAAATGTTGCAGAATAATGTGCCAAAAGGGTTCTTTCTTGTCATCATCATCATTTTTTTTGCATAAAAGGTCCTTTGCAGTTGAGTAAAGAACCCTATGCTACAATGAAACCATTAAAAAACAAAAGGTACTGAACATTTTCTGTGGTACACCTCATTGTGTTATAACTTCAGATTTATGTTACAATTGCAGGTTGGTTCTTAGCAATATGCAGCAGACTACACAGAACATCAGCACTGGAAAAGCAGCATATCTCTACTACAATCTTTTCAGGGAGCAGACCAAAAGATCCCTTTCAAGTTGTGGAATGTGAAAGTTTCATCTACAGCTCACCTTTATTGCTATGAAAACAGCATAAACAGGTATCTCTCTCTCTCTTCGTCACACACACACAGAGAGACAATATTGGCCTATAAACACAGTGTAGATACAATTGGGAACATATCATAAAATGGGTGCGAGGTTTCAGTAGGAAAAACAAATACTGTAGTCCATAGTTACCCATTCTATGAAAAAAGACAAACATTGCAAAGTAACTGCTTTTTAAAATGATAATAATATAAAATTGTACAAATAAAATCCACAACAGAGGTCAAATAATAAATAGTAAAAGAATACTATTGTGGATACAATAAATTCAGTGATGGTGTGGGAACATTCGAAACATTTTTAATACCATTTTTTGTGAATTATCCTCTAATGTTATATTATCCACATAAGCAATGAGTTTGAAAAACTTTGCTAATGATGATCACCATACAAATTTATAGACTGTACACTACGTTCAAAAGTTTGGGGTCAGGAGGACTACAATCAAATATATGGGAAGAACTGTAATATTGTGAAATATTGCAATATAATAACTTATTTATAGTAAATTTATTTATATAAAAAATGAGCTGAATTTTCAGCATCATTACTCGTCTTCAGTGTCACATGATCCTTCAGAAATCATTCTAATATGCTGATTTGCTGCTCAATTTTATTTTTAGTATGTATGTGTGTGTATATATATATATATATATATATATATATATATTACGCTTTCTTTGATTAATAGAAAGTACAAAAGAACAGCATTTATTAGAAATAGATTTTTTTCTAACATAGCTGTCAATTTTGATTAATATAATGTGTTCTTACTAAATACATGTAAGAATAACATAGATGTGAGGTTCTACAGTTGTCTCTTATCTTCATGCTGCTGAATTGCTTATAGGTGTAAAAGAAAACAGGCACAATAACTATGGAAACAGGGATTTGTTTCCCTCTACTGGGCCCTCCTTTACTGACAGATAAATGAACACGCTCTTAGATGTTCTTAGTGCTAGGATTAATTTAATACACAATCCAAGTAATTACACTTAGCCACGTTGCCAGTGAAGATAACTTGAGCACGTCCATCAGAAAGAGATGATCCACTGACCCAGAATGAAGATAATACACAAACCTTTTTACAGCTTTTATTGTTTGAGCACTGTTGTTTTCCATGACTGCTCACATTGGAAAGTGGGTTATGATGGGATATATAACTATGGATTGCTTAGTGCTTATCACATGCGTAAGTTCTGTGTTGGAAATGCTTGGTCGTGTGTACCGATTCTCAAAAACATAGTCATCTTAGGGTGTTCCATCATATGAAATTGGAGCAAAATATCTTTAAAGGGGGGGTTGACTGCTTTTTTTCTTTTCTTTTATATTTATGGGGTGCAATATAACATGTATTCGTGGTTTTTCTTTTTTAAAGTCTTATTTTTATAAACTTCACCTTTATTGTCAGCCGCGCTCTCCTCTGTCCCCTGAACGAGCGGTTCACTTCCTGATTCTATGAAAACACTCCCTCAGAAACACGTGGCGGGCTCAGATTGGTAAGTTTGGCCCGATGTGTTGTGATTGGCTAAACTGTCGCTCACGTTGTCCGGAAGATTATCGCCCATTACCTTTACGAGCTTCGAGTCCAGATGTAAATATGTGTGAACTGCAGTATCAGTTTCAGGCAGAATCAAACCGAGAATGCCGCGATGAAGAGAGTCAAGCAGAACCTCACCACACACGGCTCTTAAATGTTTCTGAATGATAATTTGCTACATTTTTTAAACTTTATACACGTTTGTTTTACACAATAGCATCTAACTGGCAACAATAGCAACTGGCTACTAATGTTATACTCAAACAGCGTTGGCATGTTTACGTTCTTGATCAAAGCGAAAATAACGTCATAAAGCATATATACATGAAAAATACGTTTAAAACATTCAGTACTTATAGAAAATTCAGGTCCATAATGTTTGTACGCGTTTGTCGTAGACACAAAATTGCATAGTTTAACTAGTAGTGGCTAAAGCCAGCGCTGGCATTTGAAAAAAAAAACACAAGGTTACGATCTGGAATTATACATGCCAATACATTTAAAATGATGAAGTCTTAGCCTACTTACAGATTGTGGCCCAACAACTGCTGCCTCTTGTTTTAAAGTCAGAACTGCTTTAGTAACAGTTTCTTGTTGAATCCGATGTTGAACTTGCTAGATTACGATCGTCATTTTCAGGAACATAATCAAACATAAATTGTATCCATTGTTGAGGAAGAATAGTGTCCATGGGAAGCCCGAACACAGAAGACCAGACAGCTGCGTGAACAACACACTCGACGAGTCGACGTGCCTCAGGAAATATGCGCATGCTACTCTGCATATTCTGAGGGAGTGGTTGATGCAAATGTGTAGGTTAGTGACGTACCATAACCCAGCTGTAGTCCCAGTGGAGTTCGTTTTTGTAGGCAATTATACTTCCTGATTTTTAAAAGACGATATCTCTGCTTACACTGAACTTTCAGCGCTGCAACTTTGCAGATACTGTTCATGCACCAACAGCAACATTACACACTATTTAAAATGAAAAAAGTGAAATCACAGTCGACCCCCCCCTTTAATACAAATGGATTTTTTTTTCACTCTTTAGAAGAAAAGGTTCTATATAGAACCTTAAAAGGTGTTAAAGCGCTACGTATTTGGAACCCCTAAAATGCAATGCATGTGAATAATCACAAAATTCAAGATATGGGAGTTAAAAAATGTAATTAATCAATATCACATGAAGAGTGCCATTTCAGTTTTTATCCTCCAAAAATCAGCATGATTTAAATGTGATATTGAGTTACTACAACAGTTTAATAAACAATAATTTAATTACAACTGCAAAATGTTGTAGAATAATGTAATATATGACTGAATAATAGCCTATAAAGAACCTTTCTGCCAAAAAGGTTCTTTCAGTTCATTATCATCATTTTTTTTTGCATAAAAGGTCCTTTGCAGTTGAGTAAAGAACCCTATGCTACATACCGGTATATAGAACCTTTTTTTCTAAGAGTGTACATCATTATTGACTTGATTCTCATAGCATGCAGACGAAAAGCAATAAACTCTGTTATGTTCTCTTGCTTTCAGACGCTGGTGTTTGGGAATGCAATCATGGCTGAGAATTAAACCAAATAATTTCAGGCATTTCAAAATGATCAAACCAACATTTGGGAAGCTGTGCAATAAAATTGATCTGCTGGTAAGTCCAGTTATTCCAATCACTCAATGTGTTTCCAGTTGAAGTTTATGCGCATGTTAATTCGCATCTTGCCGTTTCCATCCGATTTTTTGAATGTGATATACCAAAATGTGCATAAAAATAGGTGAATGGAAACATAGCTAATGACAATGCTAAAAACTAAAATAACACCTAACAAACAAGATAATCTTAAATAATCACATGAAAAACTAATGGAATTTTCCCAATGTCATTCGTTCGCAGTTAAAAAGAATCATCTGACCGCCTGAACTCAGCACTAATGATATCAGTGGTCAATGGAAAAAGGACAGAGACAAATTGGATTCAGTAATGGGTTGAAAGAGGTGCTTGACCTTGGCTATCGTGGCACTAATGTAGTTATCCTTCATCACAGTATGTTTTATCCCACCTCTACTCTAATATGGTACATTACCTAAAATTTGCCAACAGCAGTAGAACACCAAAAAACCTTGTGAGTGGACTCAAAGCTAAAAGATATGAACTAAAAGCCACAAAATCCATTTCCCTTCTCTTTAACAGGTGTAAATGTATCTAAAAGCAGGACATATTACATGGGCGTGTTTGTGATGTATTTTATGAGGCTGGTTTGCTTCAGATGGATGGATAAGCTTAGACATAACCAGGAAATTTGGTACTTGACATGGAGGTTGTAAACAGACTCATAACATTTGGGCTTTGCTCCAAAGATATCACCCTCTCCAAACCGTTATCTGCTAGCACTTCTATTTCAATCCACACAAACAGTGGAACCCATCACATGCTCTTTTTGTAGATATGTTGCATGCTTGGCTATTACTAAAAGGCTTTCAAATTCAGTCATGAACACACTTGAGAAACTTCACATATTTTATTCTCAGACTTCAACACTTAAAATATAAAGACAGTATATTGGGATAGCAATCAAGAATTAAAAGAAGACAAAAATTAAGCAGAATTTATTCATAACTATTAACATAGAGCAAATAGTGGTTCTATATAGGTTCTATCAGGCGCTTTTGGAACCCATAAAAGGTTCTATACAGAACCTTTTCTCAATAATTAGAACCCTTTAGGATTCTTTGTAACCAGGAAAAAGGTTCTATTTGGAACCTTTTGGGTTCATTCATTATCATTTGTTTTGTCCTTTCAGGATTAAATATTTCATATTATTGACAAACATCAAGACCCTAAAATGTATGCATGTAAATGATCACAAAATTCAAGATTTTGGGGTTAGAAAATGTATACATTTATATCATTTTATGTAATTGATCAATATCACACGAAAAGTGCCATTTCAGTTTTTCTAATGTGATTAAAATGTGATTTAAGTTACTACAACAGTTCAATAAACAATAATCTAATTACAACTACAAAATGTTGCAGAATAATGTAATATATGAATGAATAATAGCCTATAAAGAACCTTTATGCCAAAAGGGTTCTTTCTTGTCATTATAGAACCTTTTTTTAGCATAAAAGGTTCTTTGGAGTTGAGTAAAGAACCCTATGCTTCATATATAGAACCCCAATGAATTCTTTTTTCTAAGAGTGTGTAGTCCAAAACAAATGGCTCTTTTGAAACAGATTCTTTTTTGACGAAACACAGGAATCAGTTTCAAATCAATCTGATGATTCACTTGATTATAATTACACTTTAATGTTTACCTAAAAAAGTTTTATGTTATTTCATGCCTTCAGAATTAAGCAAAAGACAAATCTGACACTAATTTTAACAGTTTGGGGTTATTTCAATGGTCCACTTTAGACATTCTACTAACTCTATAAGGTACTTTGCAGCTACAAAAACTTATTTTACTAACGCAAACCCTAAAACCTAACCCATCTAACTGTCTATTCAGTCTGCTTATACTCGAATTAGAGTTAGCTGATATGTAGTTACAAAGTTACTTAGTAGTGGACCATTGAAATAAAGTGTATCCGCAGTTTTGTTCTCCACAGTTAAAGAAAGCTCTTGCTGCAAAGCAAACAAACCAACTGAGCCGCTGGATATAATACAAGCAAACTCTTGTAGGAAGGAAGTCATTATTTAAGCTATTCCTTATCAGCTCATGCAATTCAGCCAGTCGACCTGAGCAAGCAAAGTCTAATGAGGCCGCACAAAATCAAGCACTAAAGCTGCTGGAAATTAATCGAGTATGTTTCCACTCACATGCACTTTATGGCCAAAAGCTTTTATCTGGTCCACTTTGCTTGCCGAATCTGTGATGTATTGATTTCAGGGATTCGAATTGATTCCAAGTGTGATTAAAAAAGTGCTCTTTCTGCTGGACCAGAACGCATGTTTTTAATCAGTGACACTGTTTATCTTCGTTTTGACCACTTAAGAAGCGACCAAGCTTTCTGCTATCCAATAAACAACAGAAAAGTATTTAATTAACTCAGACAAGGCTGCAGCTTCTCCCTCCAAAATCCACTGTGTGCTTTGAACGTACTAGCCAAATATTGGTTATGATGTAATGTGCACATATTAATATATTCATTTCTTAGATACAAAACAGACTCTTTAGTTTTAATTAAATTCAGATACTGCTTACACTCAATGGGAAATCAAAAAATTGCTCTATTTTCTTTCTCCGAATGCACAACGTTGCCTTATTGTAAGTGATTTCGTCAGTGCTTGTTATTCCAAAAAGAAAGCAATTGAATAAAGTAATTGCGACTGATGTCCTGACCTAACATTTTTAGAGTACAATCAATTCAAGAGCGATAAAATCAAGTTTAACTTGGTAATTTACAGAATTACAGAAGTCAAATGGTTGTGAATATGATTTGTTTGTTGACTAATGCGTGGAACACATTGTACAGTTTTGGGCTGTCCCAGACGAAAGATGGCCAATCGTGGAGATTACACAACACCGTTTTCAGCTAAAAAAAAGGAAAACTGCGTTTTGGCTGTTCATTTACATGACAACAGCATTTTGGGGGCCTGAAAACACACTTTCTGTTGTTTTAAAACAGGTTTCAAAGTGTAAGTTTTGTAAACAATACCATTATTGTCTCAGTGTAAACTACAAAAACAAGAATTTGTGAAAGCGGTGACGGTACTGATGGTACCAACACAGATATGTACAGCATATCTGTAAGTCTTTATGAAGGAGTGATCCAGCTCTCAGATTCCGAAGATGAACAAACGTCATTAGCAGTCATTACAATTAGCATTAAGCTAACATGTCGCTTCGGTAGTTTGGTAATGCTCTTACGTTTCTGTTAGTCAGTCAGATCCGCTTTCTCTCTATGACATCACACACATGGCGATTGGTCAGGAAGCAAGTCTAGTCTGGCATGTTTCTTGGCCATGCCACGACAAGAAGTTAAAAGTCAAAAACACATAACCTGTTCGTAACATACAAACCCATGTAGGCATTACTAACCTCAGGCATGCGCTCGCAGGACTCTCCTGTTAGAACTCGTTCAGTCAAAACGAACAAATCCTTTTCCGGAGTCAATTCGATACGTTTCGTTTGTTGAATGAACCAAATGACTCGGAAAAAGATTAGTTCATTTTGATGAGCGGGTTTGAACCAGGAGAGTCACAAACGTGACGTCACAGAACAGAGCAAGGCAAACATTTGAGTTTTATAAAACTTAAACTTTGTTATTTTTTTTTAAATGAGCAATCGTTTCGCTTGATAAGACCCTTTATTCATCGTCTGGAATCGTTTAAAGGCCTTTGAACAGTTTGCAGTTTGCACTGAAATTGTCTTTTGGACATTGAATCGTTTGGTTCCCACTGAAGTCCATTATGTGGAGAAAAATGCTGGAATGTTTGCATCAAAAACCTTAATTTCTTTTCAGAAATGGAAGAAGAGACAGACATCTTGAATGACATGCGGGGTAAGTAAATTCAGCAAAAGTTTTTTCAAAGTGGACTACTCCTTAAGTCCAAATCAAAAGAGTTATGAAGTGCTTCAGCTCTGCACGATTGCAGCTGAGGAATAGGGTCTTACTCTTATCTAGACCCTAACATTGTTCATCTTCTAAAACAAACAAAAAAACATTGATATACTTTTAACCACAATTGTTCATCTGTGATGCGCCAGGGATTGTCACTAACTAATCCTTTAAGAACAATTTTCACATGTTGTCATTTTTTTTTCAGAAGTTCTCCTGCGAGAAAAATACATATAAATCATTATTGTACACGGTGACATTTTTTTATGTACTAGATTAATAATTAACTTCTAACATTAGTTTAAACAATACATTTTATGCAGTGTATTTTTATAAATATAATGTTCCACCATTTGTTCGAGATATTCTCGCTGACATCACAGGGTGTGAATGACACATAACCCCATCACAAATGGCACATTAAGTTGGAATGCAAGCTGAAAATTCCCAGCCAAGATATTCTAGCCTCTGAACCTTAAATTTGGGGTGACAAATGAAAAGTATCAGTGACGGATCAGTAACTGCGTGTACGGATTAAACACGTATTGATTATATTGCTTTGATCTCACCGCTTACAACTCTATTGACAACTAGAAAAGGAAAGTCCATAAAAGCAAGCTGCCAGGTGGCCTTGACAAAGCTGGACGTTAAAAATAGCTTGAATTTGAAATAACTTGAAGGTTCAGAGAGACTAGTCACGATAGATAGTGGTTTACCTGCGCATTTGTTTGCGCTATGCGACACATCAGCATTAGCCTGTGTTTACATGAACGCCAATTGCGTTTCCTGCAGCTCTGGAAGCGTGTGCGCGCGGCGCGGAGTTACACATCCCAGTTTTCAAACTTTTTTTCCCCTCAGACTCCAATCCTTCCTCTTCCTACTGCCTCACTGCGTCATTCTGAATGGGAGTTCTGTGGGCAGTAGGGATCATCGTACGCGGAGACGCCGATGCTAAAGGAATAACGCCTGTTGGATCTCTTTGCTGAAATGCGCGCGAGTGTTTGTACCTGACGTACTGACCTTCAGGAGGATTAGTCACGAGAACGCTCGCGTTGAATGGGTCGTAAGGACGCTCACCTGAACCTGTCTGGATGGGATGCACCGTGAGCTTCATCTGCTGTGAAGACGATTTTCTGCAGATGCCTTTGGATCAGCATGTGAGAAAAAGAAAGAAGAAAAGAGGCTGTTATCAAAGGTAAGGCGCACATGGGTTCCTGCAGGAACATTCTACGTCATCGAAAGTTCTTGACGTTGAGCTGTGAACTTGACAGTGAAGCTATTTATGTACATTGGTTGAGAGATTAAACTTTTTGCCTCAGAAAGATTAATCTTGGTCATACTTTTATGACATTTTGTATATTTTAAAGTGTGTATTTGTTTATTATTTTGGCTTTAACTAAATAGAACATACACAACAGTCAAGTGTGGACACACCTACTTATGTATTGGCCGAACGAATCAAAACTATCGTTTTTTTTTTTTAGAAATACACATCTCTGGGCATTGTCTCAGACAACTTCATGAGGTGCTAATTGTGCTGGTATGATTTTAATAACGATTGCTGTACGTTAGATTCCTGGTATGCTTAGATTATTATTTTTTTAAGTTTAACATACATTTATATTAGCCTAAATTCAAATTCAAATGTATTTATAAAGCACTGAATAAAAAAACAGAGTTGACCATAGTGCTGTACAGGCAGTGAAAAGATATAAATAAAAATGTACATCACTGTATACAGCCTACTGTACATATTATGTCTTGTACATTAGCCTACTTAAAGCTACTTTTATATTTAATTCGGATTTGATTTCACAAGTATTGTTTAAAAATGTATTTAATTGCAGTAGCCTATTTACATACATTTATTGACACTTTACATTTATTTATAAAGAATAGGCCTATCATAAAATTCTCCATAATCAAGTCTAGCAAGCAAATAATGTCCCTTAATAAATAAATACATACATTTTTTGACACTGGTAACCATGTATTCTGACACTTGTTGACTGCTTTTCAATATCTGGTCCAACCATTGTACATTTTGGAAATGCTTTTTATTACTTTTACAGCCTAAATTCTGCATTTATGCATACTCCTTTTAAAGATCAGAAGGTTTTTAAGATCATGAGAAGCACACATTCAGTCAAGACTCAAGTGCGTCTAAATGTTTGAATGTTAAAGATGCTTAAATGTGTTGACAGATTTTAGATTTGTATCATAAGCCCCACCTATACAGTTATGTATGAAAAAACAAACCCACAATCTCCTGTTCTGACCTCACAGGGCAAACACACTCCTACATGACCAGACAGTGACAAATCAGGCCAAATCCAAGACTAAGCTTAGACAATAGTGTTCTGTTCACATTTGGATCAATGAATGAGTTGCATCATTGCACAGTTTAATTACAGATGGAATCCAGATTGGAAATTGTGCGTTCCTTGGCATGGGATCTATTTATAGGCCTTTTGGTTTTATGTTGTCATTTCACATACTGACCACATTACATGTACATCATCTTCATTGTTCAGGTTGTTCAGAAATGCTTACAAGGTAGTTGTTCATGTGACGCTTACATAATCAAAACAGACTGAATTCTGATTATGGAATATTGTTGTGCTTGTAAACAAAGTCAGCTCTGTTGATTTGCATGCTATATTTCAGGGAAACAGTTCACTATACTGTATCAAAGACGTCTTACATGGACTGTCCTGATCGGGTGGTCTGCTCTGGGTGGTGGGGTCAGATTTAGAAGGTCAGTCAGGGCGTTACTTGGGGCAGAAGGGTTGGAAAAACAAGCCCCACATTGTTGCTTTGCTCTCGGGACAAGAACTTTGGAAGGAATGTTGAAAATAATGTGTGTTTTGATCATTACAACATGAAAACCTATTCTACCAAACCCCAAAAAAACAAAATCAAGACTTTGTAAAAGGGCATAATAGGTAATATTTAATCAATATTTACATGTATTAATCTAATAATCAGAATAAGCTATTTTCTACCTACACTGAAAAAAAAATGGAGTAGGATTTACTTGAAAAAAGCTAGGCAACTTTTTTCACTCAGAAAATGCTAGTAAATTTACAAAGATTTGCCAAATAAAAACCTAAACATATTTATCAGTAGCTTAAAATTAGAAATCTTTCAGTTAAATTTACTTGGCATATGGAATTAAGTAAACTTTACAGAAAATAACTAATTTTAACTTGGCTAGTAAAAGGTTGATTAATATCGATTTAGTTGCAATTTCCTTTGCCTTTGCATTACATTTCATTAAAACAATAATATTGAATTTTATTAGTCATTTATAGTATGTGTTTAACTTAGATCATCTAAGTAATTTATATTACATCATGTCAGATGTTAAGCATCATGTGAATGGAAATACCTCAATACTTGGAAGACAATACCCAATGGCGGTATCATTTGATGGGTTGTTTTTGTGTTTGAATGTGTCATTTTGAGCAAAAAATGTTCTAAATGTCACAAAATGGCAATTTACTAATACTGACAACAAAAATCAATGATAAAACAGTCTAAATACAGCTGGAAACCAGTGAAAAATTAACCTTGTTAATTATTCAAGGTCCAGTGCATGATGGGAACCCCAGTATCAGAAAAGTTGAGTCATTTTTACTTAATTTTATTGAGTTGAAATTTACACTTTCATTTCTACTCGATTGAATTAAGTTCTGATATGGAATTTACTTTTTTTTTAATTCTTGCCTGAACTATTTTTGTTCATATAAATGACATTGTTTTTTTCAGTAGTATTTACTTCACCAAAAATCATTTTTTACAGTGATAGTTCATAACCTTTCACACATTAGGGCTACGAATTATGCTTCTGTCATGTGAACCTTGCTTGGGTACTGTACAGCCAAAAACCTATTGTTAGCAATTGCTGTCATTATTTGCTCATGTCATTTCAAAACTTTTTTTTCCTTTTTTTTCTGTGGCAACGCAGGCATGTCTTTACATGGCTTTTTTTCTACTACTTTTATGGAGAGTACTTGCTCGCAGTCGCAGATTCAAGGGTGAATATGTAATGACAGAATTTTCATTTTTTTGGTGAACTATTCCATTAATGTTGCATTACTTTGATGTGACGATTAACCCGTATGCCATTCATTTCATGAGAGGAATGTGCATTAATTTCTAGAAGATTAATTAACTTTTTTTTTTTTGAGACAAGAGATCTCTGCAACTGCAGGTTTAAATTCCTGTAAGAATGCAATAACATTCCATTATTTTAATTATCCTTGAGCATGTCTTAATCAGTTTTTGTTCCATACACATTTGTTTTAAGATAGAACTTGATTCCCTGGGGGAAATTAGTGTGTTATTATTTTTAAAATACTGAGCAGTGTGCAATAAGTACACATGAAAATAATAAAATGCACGTATAAATCTTGCACGCTTAATGCATTGGATAGCAAGAGGATGTGCAAATTATTAAATCGATGCATATGCGTTGAATGAGAAGATTAGCTCGGAGACGTAGATTTGAAATATTAGTAACGGTAAATATTTGGATACTGCACATACTTTCGACCATACACTTATTTGTGTCATGTCAGATCTATATCTAAGTGCACATTAAAACCGTTAAATTTGTTTTAGTGTGAAAAACAGGATTTTCTTTAAGCTTGACTCTCCATAATGGTCCTAATCAAGTTTTTATTATGAATGTTCTTTCAACCTGATCTTAGGGAAAACGTATTTTATGAGGTAGCAATTTCGTATGATTTTGTTTGGGGAAAAGTAAGCCTGAAAGTTCACTTCTACACATAATTGCGTCACTGGGGCGTAAGCAGATTTTGAGAACATACTAAGTCACACGATTTAGCCAGCAATTCGCCAAAACATAAAATACTTATAAATTGACATGAGATTGTGTTCTGTCGATAAAGACTAGTAATCATGCTTGCTAGAAAATGCATGTTTATTGGGTGACAGCCTTAAACAATTTCCCATCATGCTGTGGGGCAGGACATGACTGATAAAATAGACACATGATTCATAATTTACACACTTAATGTACATAATTTGCTTGTTTTGCCAAAAAGTGAAAAAGCAAAAAAAGGCATCCGTTTCGTTTAAACCAAAATCACTTAATCATGCCATGATTTCAAATTCCAAGGAAGACTTTAGATAACATCACAATGTTTTATATAAGCTGCATTACTGCTGATATGAAGGAAAATTCACACTGTAAGAAATTGAGAATGAGATTTGATTGATTGGTTGTGGTAGATCACAGCTCACTGCGTTCTCTCATCTGTTCCTAACTAACCAGCGAGTGTCCAAATCTCTTAGGCTTCCTTTCATCCCTCCAGTGGGAATAAATCACACAGACAGGTCTGTGGTGGGATTACAGAGGGGTGGGGAAGCCCGTCAGGAGAAGAGACGTGGAAATTCCAGGGATTTGGATGGGTGGGAGTGTCTGAGTTACCTTCACCAGGTAGATCCATAGGGAAAAACTATTGGTTCTTGTACTTATTTATCAGACCACTTGTAAGAGCACAGCATGGGCAATTTACCTACTTTAGATGGCGTAATAGAGCACCGCTCCCTTGATGGGGTGCAGCAAGGCACACCCCAAACTTCCTTTTCAAACTTGTCAGAACAAAAATTTGGGATTTTTTAAATTGTTCGTGACTGTGACTGAGTTTATAAATCCTAGGGCTGATTTGGGGTTTTGGAAAGATGCTTAGCCTTGAGTCATGACATATACTTGTATTAGGAGGAAAGAAACTCCAAGCACACTTTGATGTTTTAATGTGTTTTCTGTCTGCAAGAATGTATGCATTGCAGTTGTGTGTTCTTTTTTGTGTTAAAGTGGCACTATCACTATTGACAGAATTGTTTTCAAACAGGTTTTTCATCACTGTGCTACAGTGATGATGTATTTTTTTATCATGGCCAACTTGGGATTTCATCAATCTGGTTGCCTCTACATACAAAACCTCAACATTTTTCTATAATCTTTTGAATTAATGCAGAAAATAAGCTATGTGACCAACAAAGATTAACGGTTCTTACATGTTTTGTCCAGCAAGGTAATCTTCACAAATTAGCACAACTTTTATGAATTTTAAAGGCATTTAGCCAAAACCTCATTAAACACATAATCTGGGATGATGAAACTGGAAATGCAAAAAGAAAAAAAGGGCTAATCCATAACTTTCTACATTAAAGGACTTGCAACACTCTATATGGCTATACCCGGCCTTGTCAGGCTGCTCAATAAAATGAAAGATTACAATTCAATCGTCACCAATCGGTTTTTGTCATAAAACAAAACGGAGAAAAATGTGTGAATCTGCTGATTCTGCTTAGCCTCGTGAGACCTTCCTGATCTCGCAAGCTTTCACTCGCAGATTTCACTCGAGGTTTCACTCGCAGATCAGTCTGGATACTTTCCGTTAAAGAAAATTTGGGAGCCGTTCACCAAACGAACGTCCAATCAGCGTTGGCTTAGAGGCGGGTTGAGGTGTGACGCAACGAGAAGCGCGACAGTTTTTCTTTGTAAGTATTTTTACGTTTTTTTTTTTTTTTAGTTTTTCTTTTGCCGACATGTTTATTTGCTGAGCTAACGAGCCTTTACCTGCAGCAGCAAGAGTAGCCTGGCTTGTGGTTTTGTTTTCGTCGTCGCTCTGTTCAGTACGTCATACGCTTCGTTGATCTGATTGGTCGATTTGGCCCATCTATCACCAACAAAGGCCAATCAGCTAACCAGTATTTTCACCCTTTCCAAAACTACTTCAACGGAAGGTTTCCAGATGGATATGCAGAGCATTAACGTTCGAGTGATTCAGCGTGGATGTACGCGCCTTTAAATGTCCAAGCGAAACTAAGCAAAATGTAGATCTACATCTGGGGAGCGATCCTTTTTTTCCTAGAATGGTAAGGGAAGACTCATAAATGCTAATAACCCCAGTGATGTTTAGGTTCAGGGGAAGGGGTTGGGGTAAGTCATATATTTATATATACAGTAATAATGTTAAGTCAATGGCGTTCATAAACTCGCTGAAAAGCGATTATGCGTGTTGATAGCACGCCAAAATGGAAATACGAGTTGGCGTGTCATACATGCGCAATTTCATGAGCACATCTTAAACACATCTTAATACCAGGTGAAAACAGGACCTATAAGATTTTGTTCTCGGTCTTCTGAAGTCATACAATGGCTTAATGTGAGAATTTTTCTGTCTGCTAAAGACCTGCGTGAAGATTCCTTAGGCTTCGAATGACACGGGAGTAAACAAATAATGATACATTTTTAATTTTGAATCCTTTAATTATGCCTCTTTTTGAAACAGTGACTTGTTTTTAGAGTTCAGATGACTGTTGGCAAGTGTTTGCTGTTTTTATACCTCATTCCCGTCCCACTGGGATATTCTGGATGATCTGTCAGCGCCCAGCTGAAACACATTCTCTCCTGTCAGGGATTGAGCTCAATGTTTTGGTCTTATCTCAGCGCTCGCTCGCAGTATTCCTGTCCGACTGCCGCAGAGAACATCTAAAGGGCCGAGCTTCTCTCCCCAATAACGCCGTTCAGCCATTCCACACACGGCTGCCTGGGCTTTTGTGCTATCGCAGAGCGATTGTGCAGGACACAAAAGGTTCCTGAGTGAAAAACATGGCCAGTCAGGTGTAGGAACATGTGCTGGTTAAAGTCATCTTCAGTTGTGCCTCGCCCCTCTTTTTCTTTTAATCGCACTCATCTCTAACTTTGTGGTCAATGTCATGTTTGTCTCTCCATGAATGCCTTCTTTTATTTCTAGACCCTTAGCCTCCACACATAGTATCGAACACATCAAACTCTACCTGTCAGAGAGGTATCTCTCTGGGTGCACACTGCGGTTTTTGGCAGCTGAGGCAAATCTATAGGGATTGTAATAGATTTGTCGTAGGGGAAAGTGTGCAGTCTTGGATCTCTGTGTACTAGGGCTGTTACTTTTCATACGTAGAATGAAAATTGCTCTGAGAATAAGCACAAATGACATACCTGACCATTTTTTGTGAAAATTCAATTGTTGTGTTCAGTCTTTCAACAACAACCAAAACAATCACATTTTCAACAGAATTTAGATTTTTGACTTTTTAAAGACTTTTAAAGATGTTTTTACATTGAACACACACACACAATTTGATTTTATTATGTCTATAATATTATTTAATTTATATTAAAGCCAAAGACGAAATGTATTACTTTATGTCCAACAAAACATTGTATTATTCATTGTTTATGAATACTCTACTTTTATTTTCTCTGTGTAAACGACAAAGACACACAATTTTGAAAACGGTGACATCATGCACGCATGTTACATGTTCAGTCTACAGGCGTGTGTTATTTTACAAAGTGACATCGCCAACTACTGGCCTGGCAGAATACAGGGTTTTTAGTCGTTTTTGTGGATCCATGCGAGTTGTCGGCTGTTCACGAAAAATGCAAGGCAGGAGGAGGAGGCAAATCTTTTCCATTTTTAGTAATTCGTTATCATGAAAACTTACCCTTAGATACCCTCATTTAAAGTTGATCTTTAAAACATTTAATAATGTTGTTAAATGTGAGCTTTAGCAAATTTTCAAATCCATTATCAAACTGCATCATAATGTTGTGATGCCTACATTCACTTTTACGATTCACGCTTTTTTTTTTTCAAATGTTTTATCATGGTTGAAGGTTTTGTATTGTTCTTTGTGTTGGATTGGCTATGCAGATTCATTGGTGGTAGATTTTCTAAAGCAAGTAAGAGATAGAAAGAAAGTCCTCCCGTCCTCAGCCCTTCCCCTCAGCGTTTGTGAAGCGTTGTTCTGAAGAACACATGTTGTGTAACACCTGGGTTTGAGTCTTCTTTGTGGACTAGCACGTCACGCTTGTTAACGTTGAGAGGAAATAGAAGTGTAGCACAATGCCAGGCTTAGCATGAGGGGAAGAAGGATTTTTATTGCTTGTATAGTATTGACATGGACAATCATTTGAACAAAGAGTCACTCGTCCAATACATTGGGTTTATAAAGTAAATATAACCCTCAAGGTAATGGACCAAACCTCAAAAATAAATAAAAGTTATTTAAATTAATTAACATCAGATTTATGAGAAAAGATAACTCATAATCAACCAGGTTATTTTTATTTCAATGTATTTAGTGCCAGTTACTAATGAGAAGCACATATTGTAACATGTCTTGCATTTCCGAAAACCAAATTTGATACTGGTCCTGTATCCATTTGAAGTCCATGTAAAATATTATTTGCTTGTCTGATCACAAACTTTCCATTGTGACAGTGTTTTTTGGCCCGTTCCAGAGAGCGAAGAGCAGATAGGATGCAAGCCAACAAACTGAAATTTGTTCCATCATTTGAACAATTGCAGCCTAGTGGGTTTCATTCAGTTAGTTTACGTTCAGAATTAGATAAATAAGGCATGGTGCTATGGTGTTGCTCTCCAAACTTAACTATGCTTTTATTCATCACAAAATGGCTACATGAACGGTCTCAAGGATAAGAATACAAAAAGTAATTAGGTGTTTTACTAGCCATAGGCCTATTATGCATTAGTAACTTCATAGTGAATTAATGTGCTGTGTATACGTCTATACATCCCATTTTTTCTTTAAAAATAATAAGATGTGAAAAAGTGTGGTTTGGTTTTGATAAGGCGAAAACAAGGATAATATCTGAAGGGCATTAAATTTAGTCATGCAATGCTGATGTTGTTAAAATTAACAATTTGAGAACAAAGTGTAATTTGGACGATTTGACGTGTATATAGGCGATTGTTAGATTTAATCAGTGTGATTTACTGCAATGTTTTTTTCCCTTAGTTGGTCAGAAGAACAAAAGTGGATGTTACTTACTTGTTCAGATGACAATTTAGGGTGAAAATTTTTATGTTGGTTATACTTCCAAAAAGTATAATCTGTAAAAAATATTGTTGGTTTAACTTAAAATTTTTTTAAGTTGATTGAACTGGAAAAAGTGAGTTAATGCAATGAAGGAGATTGATTTAATCATCAGAAACTCAAAATAATAAGTTATCTGAACTAAATCAATTATTTAAGTTGATTTGATAAAAGAAAAAATGTTGTGATAACAAAACTTGAAAATATTTTTTTATAGTGTGTCCACACCGGTGCGGTGACTGACTGCCTCACACGCTCTTCAAAACATCGTATTCATCCGCGTCGTGCCGTCCTCGAGGCACAACTCACGTAAAGTTGATAATTCTGAAAACTGCAATTGCAGATTTCGAACAGAGATGGCGACAAAGAGGAAACACGGCGGACTGCAGTTAATTAAAATTAAGTTTCAATTTTAAACTGTATAGTTTTAGTAATTATATTTTAATAGTTTATAACATTAAGTTTTATTTTTTTCAAGTAATTTATTCTTGCCATTTTTTTTGCGGTACAAATAGAAATAGTCATATGTTAGTATGCTATTTTGAACCGAGCCCATATTCTCTGAGTCACTCTATTGAAGTGTCACTTCCTATGCATGAGTGTTGGGACAACAGCACAGATCTGTTCGACACAGTGCCGCCTGGTTTGCGTTGTGACAGACCGCCAGCAGGGTTTCCCCTCCCGCCTCCGCTCTGTAATTATCTGATAAGGTATGCGGTGCAGTGAAAGTTACCCACAATCCCTCCCACATTCCAGTGTCCTGCTGGCCGGCAGAAAACAGTGTGTTCTCTGTGTAGAGTACCACTGACCTCTGCGCCACTCCTTCCATGCTTTAATGAAAGTATCAATGCTTCAGGAACTATACCTGACCCCTGGCAGACCTCTCTGAACACATGTACGTGGACTGACACTTTTTGTGTCTGTGCATACTTGCTTACCTAATGTTATCTCTCCTACCGCATTAATATTTATTTAAAGTTAAGATTACGTTTGAAAGGTCAAACTGTCTCTTTTCCTTAGAAAACATTTCTGTGATCCAGGCAGTGTAAACATGGAACCTATAGTGAGCTTCCTATAAACAGCATTTTCAGTCATTCACGTAAGCAATAAGGTACGAGAGGCTGTGCTGTATCGTGAAATAGTAACAGCTGAAGGGCGTTGTTAGGCACGACACGAAGCGGAGTGCCTGCAACCCCTTCAGCTGTTACTTATTTCACGATACAGCACTTGCCTCGAGTATCTTATTGCTTTTATAAAACGGTTGCCACACAATATTAAAGTAAAAAACAATATAAGTGCAACTTTCTTGAAGTAAAATCACTAAAAGCCTACCTTCCGCTGGAAAAAATAGTCCCCGAGTGTGAACAGCAACAACGTTCCAATGTGTAAAATGCATGAAAGCTCAAATAAAAACAACATAGAACCGCAGTGTTGCGCAGCGAATCAATAGAACCGTTGGGTGAAACGGTCGTATCTGTGTTTTATCGTGAATAAAGCACAGCTCTTGACCAATCAGAATCAAGGATTCAAACTAACCGTTTTATAACTTTATTTAGATAGCGCTTTTTACTATTTGTCTTAAAGCAGATATGACTCAGGCTTTGATCCTGAGTTTAGGAGTTTGCGTGTGACATCAGAATTGAACAGCCAATCACATGCTGAGAGAGTGAAACTCATTCAAAACTCATTGAAATTAATTTCTCGCGAGAGAAGTAGCGCAATTCACTTATTAAATAAAAGTATTAAAATATTAATAATTTAAACAAATTTACACAGCAAGAAGAACATAGCTGTTTGTGAAACTAAAGACTAAACTAAAATAAAGTCTTGCTACTGTATGTCAGTGCAAGTAAAAGTTGTGAAGTTAGTTTATACAGTTGATAAAGTACTTTTAAGCTCACATGTAGTCATTTTATAGCTTCATTTATTGATTCTAAAGCACATTTATATTACCTTTATATACTGTACGTATTAATTTAAAATCTGCGTAATAATAATTGATGAACTGAAATTGTACATGTGAGGTTGTTTTAGGGTATAATAATTACATAAATAATTTCTAAATCATACAAATGTATTTACTAAAGCCATGTTTTTGTCTTTTTTTATAATCATTTGCTGTGGAGTGACTTTATCAGCGTCATGCATGTGTCACTTTGCTCACAGCTGATTGGTCCAAGTTCGGTTTGCAACCTCTTACCTGGAACATAACCTGCCCTGGACCAGGTTAGCTGTGGAGTGTAAGTTACTATGGCGATGAACACAGCTACAAGCCAAACCACTTTCATGGTACCTAAAACCCAAGGTTGGCACAAACTAAACTGAAACATAGCTGGCTAGCCAGCCACCTAAACCGGCTTCATGGGATAGGCCCCAGTTCTCATCCAACAGTGCAAATGCAGTCGAGTCAAAGTTTCCCCAACTAAGCAAGTCAGGTGACCGTGTCATGGGACTTTTAGAGAAATGGGGAAACATTGGTGAACGCTGTTTATAATCCAGTGTGCATAATAGTAACGAATTTTTGTTTGGTATCTTGTTAGGATAATGATATTTAAGTGGACTTGGAAAAAATCTCTTACAACTCCCAGCCTTATAGTATAGTTGTCACACACACTTGTGAGAATCCCAAAGAAATATCTGTGGTTACTGGTGAGAAAATGATAGAAAAAGTGTTCTTTCAGAATGACTGCTGAAGGTGAACCAATGCATTTCTTTAAGGGAAATTCTGATCCTCAATTTGTCTACATGTTTAACATGTTTCACTCTATTAGTTGCAAGTTCACAAGCAGATAATAATAGGCATCTGATATTGTTTGATTAAATTAGATCCTCTAAGGTTTAGGTGACTTTTAGATTACAGGATGACAAATATGTGCTAGAGTTACATGTGAGAGCGATGTTTAAGCTGCCAGTGGAGTGTAAGTGAAGGGAATGCCAACACAAAGGACTGTACGCTTCAGATTACTTCATTCCTTCACTGAAGGCCTGTGTGAATGAGACCGATTTGAGGATATCGTTTTTCCAATTTCCCAATGTTCACGCTTGGCTTGAGCAGAGGGAAATTATAGGTTGCTTGACGTCAAAATCTTGACAATCTGCTGAAAGCTGAGAATGGGATTTGCATATTATTGATTTCATTCACTTGAGAAATAAAATCTAGGGTTGGTTGTCAATCGATAAAATTTTAATCAAATATTGCATTTTATTCTGGTCAATTACGCAATATTTGGTGAGAAAAGCCCCCCAAATTAAGATCATTCAAAAGCATCAAAAACTGAGGGATTTTAAACTGGGGTTCAAGGACTCAATACATAAGAATATTTCACAAATAATTTTGATCAAATGATGCATTTGTTTATTTATTAGCCATGACAGCACCTAAAGTCTTTATTGACTTTAGAGTACACTATTAAAAATTGCTGGGTTGTTTTAACCCAACTTTGGGTCAAATATGGACAAACACAAACATTGTGTTAAAAATATAATTAAAAAATGTAACCCAATGACTGGGTTTGTCCATATTTGACCCAAAGTTGGGTTAAACAACCCAGCATTTTTAGAGTGTTTGAATAATGTCAATATATTTGCTTTATATCATTGAACATAAATCTAGCACTGTTTTTGTTTTATATTAATATTTTTGTCAACATAAATTTAAAGCCCTAAAAACTTCATGTCACAATTCAGGTTGGGGTTTATAAGGCAGATACGGTATGAGTAAGGCACTTTGTGCAGCAGAACTCTGGGATGGTCAGATATTTCTTTCAGAGTCTGGCTTTCAGGACATTACAGACCCACTGATGCAGAAAGCCCTTCACAAAGACTCTGTCAACAGAAGATAATGGAGTACAAAAGACTTTAATACAGTCACTTAAAGCCACTTTAATGCAGCTCGGGCATCGCTTTGAGGATGAAATGACAGTCCACATGATCGATTAAGGGTTGAGCGCAACTGTATTTTATTTCCCAGAGTTACGCTTGCATGCTCTCTTTGTGGGGGTATAACAAGGCTTGTCTGACTTAAACACCTCTTTTGGCTCAAGCCTGTTGCACGAAATGGACAAAATGTAGATTCTACGCAGTCGCTTCCGTCCAGCTCGGTCTTTTTGTCTGTTGATGAATGTGGCTTTTATTCTTGATTTTTGTTGACACTTTCCTGCTGGAGGGATTTTCTTGTAGGCCTTCTAATACTTGGCGTAGAGCTGACTCAATCGCACTTGGCAACCAGGAACTCCAAGGAAGTCCTGCTTGTCTGCTTTTGTGGATTCTCAAAGGCCTGTGGGTTGATGGACAGGGTGCAATGGTCTCATAAAGCTCATCACATTTAGACTGATATGGCACATTGCTGATGTTTGGGATCACCCAGTTCTAGAGCCTTCTTGTTCTTGTAGAGGAGACGACTGTTGAGTCATGAGGTAATTAGAGGGGTATGGCCATCCAGGTTGGTCTCTTTCTTTTTTACTCTGGAGAGGGTTGTTTTTCTCAGGGATCATAATATATCCCTTGGTCTGACATGCTGCATTTACTTTGAATACGCACAGGAAGAAAATCCCACTTTTTCTTTCCATTTAACGGCAAATGTTGTAACAAGCCAAGGCAGATATTTCAGTTGACTTGCACGGACTGTTTTTAAAGGATAGGCTTGCAGACTTCCACATTCCGTAAAAGAGGAAAGTATGTACTTTGGAATTCTGAGTCCTTGTGGAGAAATACCAAATAAGAGTGATAGAATCTTATTCAAAAGTTCTTCATTTTGACTTTTCACATAACTGCATTAAAACGCATATTGGAAGTGCAGAACAAGGCACATTTTTGAGTTACTGTGTATCAAAGAAACATTTTGATTTAATTTTTTTTTTATAATTTTTTGTATATTTATGTTTTTGTATATACTGTATATATAACGGTTAGTTCCAATCCTTGATTCTGGTTGTTTTTCTTTGAGCTTTCATGCATATTACACATTGTTGAACGTTGTTGATGTTCACAGTCACAGACAAAAAAATTTTCTAGCGGAAGGAAGGCTTTTAGTGATTTTACTTAATGAAAGTTGCACTAATACATACATACACACACACACACACACACACACATATATATATATATATATATATATATATATATATATATGTGTGTGTGTGTGTATGTATCTATTAGTGCAACTTTACAAAAGAACTATGAAAGAGTTCAGATGCAAAAGCCTCTAAATGCCATTTGAAATTTTCTTCTAAAATGACCATTTTTATCAAGCTTGTATATTTAAGTTCAGTAATTTCACTTAAATGACAATTAATAGGTAATCTTCATTGCCATTTAAGTGAAATTACTGAACTTTAATATACAAGCTTGAAAAAATGATCATTTTAGAAGAAAATTTCAAATGGCACTTAGAGGCTTTTGCATCTGAACTCTTCATATATATATATATATATATATATATATATATATATATATATATATATATATATATATATATATATATATATATATAGCACTTGAATGCAAAACACTTGTAAATATCAGTTCACAAGTGGAAAATATCACATTTTCCATAGCATGTGAACGCACCATAAATGCTGGACTGATGATGTACTGTAAAACCCCAGATGACTCTTCTTGCATGTGTCCGTTTTTAAATGCGCTTGACTTCCATACATTTTGACATGAATGACAACTGAGACCCTAGTGTGACATGGCTTACAGCTGGGATCAAATCCATATAGTCTGACAAGCAACAGTTGTAAAGGACTATTGTGAATCTTACAGTGTGCTCGCAGCTTTATACATTGCAGTTCATTATGTGAGTCATATGTCGATTCAGTAGCTGTTCTGTCTGATTCAGTGAAGGATTCATCAGACTGATTCAGACCTGTCAAAGTGTTGTCCTTTTGAATGATTCATTAAACGAGATAGTCTCGTAAAAGTCATTTGGTAATGAATAGTACTGCATTGGTTGCACTGTATGTTTAGAAACTTGCACTAAACTTTGGGATTACCCAAACTGAATCAGGTTACAGTACATGCAATGCAAAGGGAAAGCACAAGTGTGCCACACCTCTGTAATTACCACACATGTGTCATGTTGTCATGCTGATCTCTCTTTATAGAGCGAACATGTTGCTCTGATTGTAACATGAGCTGGAACGTCTATTTTCTCTGATAGCTGTGGGGAAATGTGTGAGGATATCTCACATTCACATTGCGGCAATTGTTTAGTGAACAAAGCAATGCATTGTTCATTGGTCAGTTGTGAATCTCTAAGGTCATTGTAGTCTGTGTAATTATGTGCCTTGAGGAACTCAAAAAAGCCAGATGAGGGGACGGAATAAGATCATGCTCTTTGTGTTTGTGCTTTACTTGCCGCAGGCTTTAACAACTTGTGTGAATGTGGCCCTACTAGAGATGGGCATCCTGGTCATTTTTCATATTTGAGTAAAGATAAAGCAACCATGCTTTTGCACTCTTTTTGTAATTGTACATAAGCTTGGACTTTTGGGTTTGGAATGTGTTTTTATATAACTTACTGCTGTGCTTTGTTTTTTAGGGTCTCATGTCATGACTGTCATGTTTAAGAGGGTGTACACTCTTAGAAAAAAAGGGTTAATTGGGGTTCTATATATGAAGCAAAGGGTTCTTTACTCAATTCCAAAGAATCTTTTATGCTAAAAAGGTTTAGCACAAAGATTTTGGCACAAAGGTTCTTTATAGGCTATTATTCATTCATATATTACATTATTCTGCAACATTGTGTAGTTGTAATTAAAGTATTGTTTATTAAACTGTTGTAGTAACTTAATTACACATTTTAATCATGCTGATTTTTGGAGGAAATGGCACTCTTCATGTGCTATTGATTAACTACATAAAATTATATAAATATGTACATTTTCTAACCGCCATATCTTAAATTTGGTAATCATTTACATGGATTCATAAATACATTTTAGGGTCTTGATATTTGTCAACAATATGAAATATTTAACCCTCTGGGGTTATTCGGGTCAATAATGACCCGAAGCGTTTAAAAACAAAAATGTTAAAAATCGTAACTTCATCGGAATGGTCCGAAACTTGGTGACTTTAATGGTACTTGGTATATGAACACCCCAAAAATTGGGCACAGGATTTGAAAAGTCTAAGTGGTCGTAAAAAAAATAGTCACACTCAGGACCTTCGGGTCAAAAATGACCCACATAGGAAATTAATGGGAAATTGGCAAAAATGTGAAAATACTGAATTTTTTTTGTGCGTACAATCTACAAATCAGCAACGATCTTGAAAAAAGCACACAACAGTGAAGGGGTGAATCTATAAAACATCAAGAGTGCAAAACAGACACATCCACACACACACACAAACACACCTTTATACACAAACACACCAAAAAATTCAGATTATACATGTGTTTTGTATTTTTAAAAAGCTCAGTTTGTCCATGAGATGGCATCCATCTAATTTCAAAAATTGCTTTTATGAGGCCTAGGCTTGACTCCAAAATGAAATACAGCTTTAAAAAAAAAAAAATATATATATATATATATATATATATATATATATATATAGCTATATCAGCACATCATCTTATACGGTAGGTGGCGGTAATACTCCTAAGCAGCGAGCAACCGGTAACAAGAAGTAGTCGAGGAAGAACGTCCTCATCTCAGTTCTCGCGCATGCGCCCATAAGGAAGTAATGGAATAGTCGAATAAAGTCGTTATTCATGTTTTTTTTCGCACAAAAAGTAGTCTCATCGCTTGATAAACTTATAGTTGAGCCGCTGTAGGCACATGGAATATTTAAACATTTTCTTTAATGACTTTATTGGCCGTCAAGAGCTAGTCCCTTAGGCAGTCAATGGAGGAGTGATCCAGCTCTCAGATTAAATCAAAAATATCTTCATTTGTGTTCCGAAGATGAACGAAGGTCTTACGGGGTTAGAACAGCATTGGGGTGAGTAATTAATGACTCAATTTTCATTTTTGGGTGAACTAACCCTTTAAAAAAGGAAGTCAGAAAATTCAGTTAATGCATTTTTATAAACTATAATTACAGTCAGGTCAGAGTAGGACTGTGCTCAACGTTCATTTGAGTTCATTCTTGAAATGTTGTGTCACAGACCATCTGGAGATGATGAAGATATGATCTGTTTTGATGCAGACATGTGTGTGGCTGTTGATGCCAGACAGACAACGATCATTTGTGCTGTTTTATAGCATCTATTCAGGTGTGTTTTACACCTGTGTGTCTTGATCGAACACTTCTATGAGTGATAAAAAGGGCTTATCAGTCTTCTGCTCACACACCTCGATGCTGAGATGACAAACTCAAGCCAGCTGCCAAAAGGGGGTGTGGCAGTGCCTTCTCATTCAGCAATTAATGTGGATCTCAATAAACATAAGCGCAATCCAAATAATGCACACCGTGTGTGTTGTCAAGACAACGATCTGATTGGAAATGACCTTTCACTCAACTCTGCTCTATGAAAGCCTGTTTCTGCCTAAGAACACATAAAAAAGATGAAACCCAATCAAATATAAGAAATTATGTTTAATTTAAATTAGTTTTAATTATCTGAAACAGACTTCCATAGTTTTTTTTTTGCTGGCACTGTTGGATTTTATTTTTATTGTTTCTAGGGTTGTGCAAAGATTAATTGCGATTAATCGCATCCAAAATAAAAGTTTGTGTTTACATAATATATGTGCGTGTGCTGTGTATAATTATTTATATATATATATATATATATATATATATATATATATATATATATATATATATATATATATATATATATATATATATATATATATATATATATATAAATAAATATATATATAAATACATATGCATTGCATGCATGTATATATATATTTAAGAATTATTTGCATGTAAATACTATATATATAAATACATTATCTATATTATAGATAAATATAAATATTTTATATATGAATAACACATATTCTTAAACATATATGCATGTGTGTGTATTGATATATAAAATAATTATACACAGCACACACACATATATTATGTAACACAAACTTTTATGTTGGATTACATAAATTGCAATCAATCTTTGCACAGCCCTAATTATTTTATATATTTATTTTTATTCTGAAACACACTTTCAGAGTATTTTACACTCTGATCGCTAAGTTCAATCATGAAAGGAATCCTGTAGAATTCAATCAGATGACGACTTCAAAACTCTTATAGGTTTTCTAATTTTGTTTTCCTTGTGCATCAGACGTTCAGCCCAACGGTGTGTGACGTCTGAGATTAGCGTCACGCTGAATGACTAACTTTTTTTTCCCATTTTTGAGGCTATTGTGTAAACAATCAAGTTATACTTCATAAAGTTTCAGGTTCCAGGTACTGCATAACAGGAATGACCTATACAGATTTGATCTGTCAACCAAAAGCATTAACAATCAGGCATTAACATGCTGTGGTTTCATTTACTGCAGGAACAAGGCTAACAACTGCATGTTGTGTGTTTTAACACTCACGACTAGTTTGTGTGTGCTTGTCAGGCAGTAGCTGATGACGCTGAGGTGAGGAGTGACTAAGAAGCAGGTGGTGAAAGCTGATTGTTCTGTGATTAGTGAATGATATCTGGGGAAGTCACTCACACTTGACCACACACAACATCACAGTCCTGCAACAGATATATATATTTGATGTTTGTGTTTACATATGTATTGGAATCACTTCCACCTTATAGTGTCTTTAAAGCCTTTTTTAATGATTGTTATTAAGACAATAATACATTTGTCACTGACCACAAGGCGGAGGTATTGTTAAAACAAAGCACAATATCCCCTTGTTGTGGTCAAGCTGTTGGTCAAGATTCCAGAGCCAGTGTGAGGGATTCCAGTGAATGTTTCCGGGTTGTATGGAATGACAGATTGATTTCACAATACATACTAATATATAGTAAATATGAAGAGTTCAGATGCAAAAGCCTCTAAATGCCATTTAAAATTTTCTTTCTAAAATGATCATTTTATCAAGCTTGTATATTTAAGTTCAGTAATTTCACTTAAATGGCAATGAAGATTACCTATTAATTGTCATTTAAGTGAAATTACTGAACTTAAATATACAAGCTTGATAAAAATGGTCATTTTAGAAGAAAGTTTCAAATAGCATTTAGAGGCTTTTGCATCTGAACTCTTCATATACCACTATATAGTAATATATTTTGTATATACTAAAATACACTAATATATGCGCATTTTATATAATTTTCTTATTTTAATGAATGAATGAATACATATAATACATTCCAATAGACTAAAATGTACTAATATATACAGTATAATTCTTTATATATTTATACAATTTAATTTTTTAATATATAATTATTTATGATCATTTATTTATATAATGACACTAACACCTTTTACTTTTATAACAATTATTATCATGTTTATTGTTATTATGTAGATGATAAATAAATACTAATTGAATAATAATAGTATTAAAATAATTCCATCCATATTTTGCTTTGGAAATTTGCGTTTATATTTTGCTTTGGAAATTTGTGATTATATTTTGCTTTGGAAATTTGCGTTTATATTTTGCTTTAGAAATTTGCGTTTATATTTTGCTTTAGAAATTTGCGTTTATATTTTGCTTTAGAAATTTGTGTTTATATTTTGCTTTGGAAATTTGTGATTATATTTTGCTTTGGAAATTTGCGTTTATATTTTGCTTTGGAAATTTGCGTTTATATTTTGCTTTAGAAATTTGTGTTTATATTTTGCTTTGGAAATTTGTGATTATATTTTGCTTTGGAAATTTGCGTTTATATTTTGCTTTGGAAATTTGCGTTATATTTTGCTTTAGAAATTTGTGTTTATATTTTGCTTTGGAAATTTGTGTTTATATTTTGCTTTGGAATTTTTTTTTTTTTTACAAACTTTGCTTAAAGGTGAAGTCTGTGATTTCTGCTCTGAAATCTACAATTGGTCGTACTATTGGAACAGCAATTCTGTGCGGGACATATTGGGGCTAAATTTATTTCTTTATTTTTTTGTAGCCAACAGGCTATATGTCACATCTGAAAGATATGTAGTAAAAGCCACAAAACTTTTGATTTAATTGGGTTATCAATCCGTCTATCACTAGAAGGTTTACCCAAAAAACATTACTTGATTGACATTTGGCTTTTTTACTTTAATTAAAAAAAAAAAAAATTTACACAAAACTTTTGATTTATAGGAGGCTGACTGAAAAAAAACATACTGACAATTAGACTATTCCTTCTAAAGCCACTCATTTTTTGATTTCAGAAGGAATTTATGGTAACGCTTCATTTTACAGTCCAGTTACCCATATAAATACTATGTACTTATTTTAGTAACTACAATTACTGGGTAATAACTCAGTACTACCCCTAAACCTACCCCTGTTCCATGTACTTACCTTATATTAGCCAGTACTTCTAGGTAAGTACACTGTAAGAACTGTATATAAAAGGAAGCGTTACCGAATTTATTATAGTTGGTTGACTGAAAAAAAAATTCAACTCAAATCATTTGTGTTCGTTCGTTCATTCGTTCACTTATTAATAAAGCCACACATTAATCTGTCTGTGTGGTAACTGATATAGTCATTATGAGGAGACTCCTCTTGTGGACACAATACAGCAGATGCATGTGCCTCAGCTGACCACTAGTGATCGCTTCACTGTTGTTTGACTTGTTTGTAATGCGGTGTGAGGGCGTCCATCAGGGCGTCCATGGTCCTGCCCACATCACTTCCTGTACAGTTACGAGGAGGAGGACTTTGCCAGAGGTTACTATAGTTAGCTGCAGCAGGTTGTGTTGTTGTCTAGCTGGAATGTTTCCTGTGGGTGAGGACAGTGTGTTTCCTATGCTGTGTATGGGGATGTTCTCAAGGTGCTCAAAGTCAGGACTCGCATCCGACACACTCACAGCTGACCAGCACCGGGGAACAGTCTGTTCTGAGAGAGTGCTTCTATTTATACCCTCCTTCACAGGACTTTGTTGAATTCAAGGCATGCACACACCATCACACACACATATTTCGTATAGATGACCTATCTGTCTGTAACAACAAAATTGCGGAACATTTGAGCAATCATTGAGATTTTGGAAAAGTTAATAGAAATCCTATTGTATCCTCCTGAGACCCAGAATTTTTTTTTTTTTAATTTAGTTTTTTTTTCTATGTCATCACATTGTTTAGAGCATAAGAAACAAATGGTAAAAAACATTTTTGAAAAATTATATTTTATGTTATACTATGTCCTCTGTAGTGGACACCTGGACTAAGTTGTTAAAACAATTCAATGACATACAATTATATGTGTAGGCAAAAACAATGGGATTTTTTTTCAATCACCAATACAGTTTGGGTTAGGATTTTAATCAAAATTTGTATAAAGATGATTCTCAACTATGTTATGAAAGATATAACGGAATTAATTGATACACCATTTTACTTTATGCAATATGTGGGTAAAATGGGCATAATTTAATATTCCCATTCAATGTAATGTATCTATAAACTGTATCTAATTTGCACATTAATGTGTTCTTGGAGCAACATTTAATGAAAAAAGAAGTGTAAGAATTGGAGTAATAATAAGCAACATTTTAATAATAATAATAATATCTAATATGTCATAAGAATATTGATGTATAATTTATTTACATATTCACTTGTTATGTCTCCCAGAATGCCTGATAAACATGATTTATGTCCTGATGTCCTCTACAGTGGACATGTATGAAATCAATGCCCTGTTCTGTAACAGAAAGTCATTTTTTGATTTAACCCCTTAACTGTCACTTGCCCGTATACGGGCAATCTAACTTTACTTCACTATATTACTATTAAATCCTAATCTATTCATGACAAACTATATATCATTGGAAAGGTCTAAGACTCCTAAATAGATATTTTAGGTCTGTTTTTTCTTACAAATTATGAATTAACAGTAATATATGAATTTATGACAAGAGTGCGCCTCAAAAAAATCAACGTCATTACAGGAGTTTCTGACCTTTGTCACAAAAGGTCAACACACACACTTTTAATAAATGAAACTTTGGTTTTTAGTGCTAAAAGTTCATAATAAAACATAATTATTATTTGTCAATAAAAAAAGATAAAATTATATTTTAAAAAGTTAGGTTAGAAGTCCTCTAAAAAGTATAATATATTATATATATATAAATATAATTTTGTTATTATTATTATATCACATATTTTAGTAGTTATCATAAATTAGGTATCATTTGAAAGCTTACAAACTCAGAATTCATTCTGTGAAAACCGTTTTGAAATTGGATGTTGCGTTACCATAGAAACAGTATTTTTTTATTAAGCCCCTCCCCTTTTGGGCATCATCTTTCATAATTTATTATAAATACCTTTTCTAATCTTGACAAAACACATATTGTCAGAAAGGTCAGAGTCTCAAGGTTCCATATTTAGTGACAGAAGTGATATTTGGAGAGAAATTTGTTAATTTGTTATGGCAAAATGCATACAGTTAAATTCAATGGAATTCAATGGCACCCGGTGGCTATTTTTGGTATAACGCCTAAACAAAATCTCATGGGAACTTCACATTTTTGTGATATCAACTTCAAATTTGGAACACAACTTGGTTAGATATATAGCTTTCATTTTATAGTAATTTTATAGTAAAACATTTATATGTTTGATATATAAATATTTTGAATATTTATTCATATAAAAAACATATATATTAATAAAGTATATTTGACTTACTGTAAATTATAACTTCCATAACTTTTACATACTTAAATTTTTTGAAGTGCTTTCACTTTAGTAATTAAGGGGTTAAAACCCCATATCATTTTCCTGAGATGTTGGTTGATGAAATACAATTGGAAAAAAAGTTTGATTTAAATTATAATTACAATATATTAGCATATTTCCATAAGAGTGCTACATTTGATCACTAAATGAATGTTAATCATTTTTAAAGACCAAGGAGAAGTTGTTTTCATGGTGAAACCTACAAACATTTGGTATCTCTGTATTGCCCTGAACGTGCTCTTTACAGGACATCCAGAAAAAAATTGACATGCATGGTGTCAGAGAAATGCACTAAAATGTAATGTCCACTACAGTGGACAAAAGTCTATTCCTGGGTCCCAGGAGGGAATGGTTTTGTGTGAGGAAAAGACCGAATTTCACTTCATAATCCCTCCCCCGGCAAAGCTTCAATTAAAAAAATTGTGCATTGATGATCACATTGACGTCATTGACAGCGGCCAACTCAAATATGAGGAATGGAGAATGAAATTGGAGAGTTGAGTGAAGATTTGCAATAAATAATTACATTTATTTTGTTCCTCGCTCAAAGTTATCATACGGATTTTCACAGAGCGTTCAGTCATCATAATTGGGAATTTGGGAGACTTTTCATCATTCCCTCCCTACTGATAAACCATGAAGCTAAAAAAAAGTTTGTGGATGTAGCTTGAAAGCTTTAGCAATTAAAAACCATAAATCAGTTTGTACAATAACAGTATGTTGGCTCATATAATGACACATACAGTGTGTGTGTGTGCTGGCGCAGATGAATTTAACTCGTCGAGGCAGGAGCTTGATGTTCTCTCCTCAGGGCACCGTGTCACACAGCTTTTTCAAATGAAAACATGGTCAACGCTCAAGGGGACAGTAAATCAAGCTCCTTTAATGGAGGACGTGTTCACAGAATGTCCTGTGACAAGTCTGCCCACAGACGTGTTATTTAATACCTGTCGGTGCATAGAAAAGAGCAGCCCCTCCTTTATATCTCACCTCTATCTGTCTTTCTCACTTTAATTTTAACCTGAAAACAACAGGAGATGATGTTGAGGTGTTTAAGGCATTCATTAGAGCGGTCCCCGGCTGCTGGTTATGGGGTTGTGACCCGTCTGGCCTTTAAATTTCAAGTGTCTCTCACCCCTGACACATTCACCCTGTGCTAATTCTGCTCATGACAATGAGGTTTGTCGAGCTAATGCATGCAGGTCCAGGGCTCTCTGGTTAACCCCCTCCCACAGGCCAGGATTTTGCCATTTTGATGCCTGGGTGCAGATGGGAAACAGTGTTAGTCGGCTTGAAAGGCATTGGCTTATCTACTTTACAGCACTACTGACATACTGGAAAATACATTTATGACCACTAGGAGTGCAAAAATAAATGTTTTAATAGCAAGGATTCCAATTAGGGCTGTCAATATTCACGATTAATCACATCCAAAGTAAAAGTTTGTGTTTACATAATATATGTGTGTGTACTGTATAATTATTTTATATATATAAAACACACACATTCTTGTATATAGTTAAGAATTATTTTCATGTATATCCTGTATATAGATTTATATATAACTTATTTATAAATATTTTATATATAAATAATATATATATATTAAATATAAAATTGCATGTGTGTGTAAATTTTATAAATATTATATAAATATTATATATATATATAATAATATTATATATATATAATATATATATCTTATATATATATGCATATATATATATATATATACATATATACAAAATAATCATACACTGTGCACCACATATATTATGTAAACACAAACTATTATTTTGGAATGCGATTAATCCGATTAATCATTTGACAGCCCTAATTCATATGTGTGTTTGTGTGTATATATATATATATACAGGAATAAATAACATTTAAAAAAATATTCAAATGGAAAACAGTTATTGTATATTGTAAAACAGAAATGTACAATATTACTCTTTGCTATGTTTTAGATCAAATTAACGCATGCATGTATATATATATATATATATATGCATTTGTTTGATCTAAAACATCAGCAAAGAGTAATATTGTAGATTTCTGTTTTAAAATGTTATTTATCCCTGTGATGCAAAGCTGAATTTTTAGCATCATTACTCCAGTCTTCAGTGTCACATGACCCTTTAGAAATCTTTATAATATGCTGATTTGATGTTTAAATGAAAGTTTAAAAAAAACAGTATTTATCTGAAATAGAAAGCTTTCATAACATTATACACAACCTCTCAAAAACATTTTTTTGGAAATTAAAGAAAGTAATACTTTCATTCAGCAAGGATGCTTTAAATTAATTAAAAATATGAAGTAAAGACATTTATAATGCAACAAAAGCTTTCAATTTCAGATAAAAGCTGTTCTTTTGAACTTTTTTATTCATCAAAGAATCCTGAAAAAAAAACATTTTTACTAATTTTGTGGGAAAATATGCAGAATGAATTTAAATGTTAATATTGATTATTTGAGAGTATCTCATTTTTATTGAGTTGTGTTGTGACGGCAGCTAATTGTGTTTGACACACTTTGGCTTTTGACCTCGTAGAGTCAAACACACTGAGTTGATGAACTTGTAAATAAGGCCTCCTATTCTAATAATGTCATGTCAGAGCCGGTGTGTGTGTGTGTGAGTTGGTTGACGGTCTGGTCAGGGAGCTTGGAAACTTCTGTAAATGATCAACATGGATGTTAAGAGTCTTCTCTTTAACTGTAGCCCTGTGTGAGGCACCGGTTAAACTTTGACCTCGGAAAAAGCGTGAAGGAAAGAAAAACAATGTCGGGCTCCTAACACTGCATGTTGTCCGACGATCGCATCCCCCCAGGAGAATCTCGCAGAAAAGTGTGTGCGAGAATGCATGTGTTTCCTTTCCATGGCTAACAATGCAGCTCAGGAAATATGTCAGAACAAAGGCCAGACATCCAGGCTCTTGTTCTCAGTGTGCACTGCTGACGAGGACTGGGATACACTCACAGGCAGAACCGTGACTGTATATGCATGAATCCAGTTCAGCTGTATGATAAAAGTGAGGTTGGACTACCTGGAGGTCCTTCTCAGACTGACGGGACAGAAGGCCGTGCGATGTCCCTCTGGACGGTGAGTTGCTTGTGGACCTCTCTATCTCTCCGAATGGGCGACATGGAGCATTACAGACTTAAGACTAGTGAGAATTGATGTCAGAATGTGTAAAAAAAAGATATTTACTTTATAAATTACATAGAGTCCAAAAGTCTAAGTCATTTATTTATTTATTTATTTTTTATTCTGGAAATAATCAAGTAAAGTCATATTTAATAATCTGCACTTTTTCTAGGTCACAATTTACAGGAAGAAATTACACTTTAAAACAGAAAACATCACATATTACTACGTTTCACTGTATTTTCTAGTCAATTTAATGCAGCTTTAGTGAGTTAATGAAAAATTGCTGTATTAAATTAGAAACAGGGTTCTTACAATGGGCATGGAATTGTCAGATTTTGTCATGGAAACGTTTAGAAAGCTCTCGAGTGAGAATACATTTCCCTGGTTCTGCATGCTCTGCTGTATAATAGCTAGATAATGGATTTGATTTGTAAGTGAATACTGTCGTTTTTTTGTTATAAATTGGTCAAAATGATTCACTGAATGGTTGGAATGATGCATTAGCAAATTAATAAGAATCAAAGGTATTTTAAAAATCCATGTGTAGAGTCTAGTAGAGAATGTGTTTTTATTAGAGGCCTTAGACGTTTGGACCCCTCTATAGTTTCAGAGAATGTAGATTTATTAATTAAGGTTGATACAAGGACTGGAAATAAATTTGTTGTATTTTGATTAAGGCTGTAAAACAATTAATCACGATTAATCGCATCCAAAATAAAGGTTTGTGTTTACATAATATATGTGGGTGCACTGTGTATAGTTATTTTGTATATATATAAATACACGCACATTCATGTATATTTAAGAAAAAAATATTTATATATATAAAATAGCTATATTTATATATAATATAAATTATATATAAATCTATATGAAGAGTTCCAGCCTGTTCTAACGTAAATGCGTCTCTAACACGCATGTGTATTGTACGTGTAATATATACGCGAAAATGAGTTTTACGTGCATATGAGACGCAGTTTTTCGCGTGCAATTAATACGCAGTTCATTTGCGTATAATACACACGCACCCCAAACCACTAATTCTAGCCAAACGTATAATACACACGCACTCCACCCCACACCTAAACTTAACCTAACCAACCAATGCGTATCATATGCACGTAAAAACTCACTTTAGCGTATATATTACACGACAATACACGTGTGCTATAAAGACGCATTTAGTGTGATCGGGTTAAAGAGTTCAGATGCAAAAGCCTCTAAGTGCCATTTGAAATTTTCTTCTAAAATGACCATTTTTATCAAGCTTGTATATTTAAGTTCAGTAATTTCACTTAAATGGCAATGAAGATTACCTATTAATTGTCATTTAAGTGAAATTACTGAACTTAAATATACAAGCTTAATAAAAATGGTCATTTTAGAAGAAAATTTCAAATGGCATTTAGAGGCTTTTGCATCTGAACTCTTCATATACAGTATATACATTATACAATATTTCTTAAATATACAAGCATATATATATAAAATGTATTTATATATATAAAATAATTATACAGATTGCACCCACATATATTATGTAAACACAAACTTTTATTTTGGATGCAATTACTCACGATTAATCGTTTGACAGCCCTAATTTTGATGTATTTTCTTAAATGAAGTAGTATATTAAAACTGTGCTTGACATATGTTTTTAGACTGGTTGAAAAGTGCTAATGGTTCACGATATTTCAGTATGACCCGTAACATTACAAAACGAAGGCTATGACTGTGTGATAATACAGATATTTACATCACAGCCCCTCAGGCTCTGTTTTTCAGCCCTGGCTTTATCTGACTCTGAATCTGGGTTAGGAAAAACAAGATACAAAGTATAATCACCGCTTCAAGTCCCGACATGTCAGTGAGGTTTGCTACAGGACAGGTAGAACAACAAACCAGTGATGATGTTCCTGTTTACTACTACAACCAATGCAGCACCTCTTACAGATTGCCCCAGGATCGTTGTTTGTCTTTTTTTTGCTGGAGGGCATGAGTGTCTTCCTGTGCTGTCTAAATGTGTTTGTTTGTGAATGGGGTGACTCTGGTGTCATCTTAAGATTGCCAAGTTACTCAAAATTGATTTCTGGCTGCTGCTAAGTGGGACAGGATTTTTGTGCCTCTAGGATCAAATAATGGGTTTTCCATTCCTTGTAAACTGTTTTTGGTTTTGTTGTTGTTTGTTTTCATAAATTCATTTTAGGGTCTTGATGTTTGTCAATAATAGGGATGCAACGATTTCAGATTTTGTAAGTACTATTATTGTCTGAGACATAATCCACGGTTTAACGATTATCACGATTATTATCCATCAATTAATTTCACAACACTACTAATGTATCATATCACATTAACACTCAACACTAGATTTTAATGTGTTGTTTAATTGCTGCCACGACATGGTACAAAATTATAAAATTACCAACAATAATCAATATTATTGGACACAGACCGCATTAGGTTTGCACTGTCACTTTAAGACATCAGATCAAGTCCAATGACATGCGGATTAAATTGCGTTAGTTGCCCGTGCAGAAAACTCGATATAGCATAGTCTTCTCGATTAATTAACCGTGACATTTTAAATCACGGTTAATGGTGAAATCCGGTAATCGCTGCATCCCTAGTCAATAATATGAAATATTTAATCAGAAAACGACAAAACAAATGATAATGATTGGTTCCATATAGAACCTTTTTTTCTGGTTACAAAGAACCCTCCCAGCAAACACAGAATGTCCCCCTAACGTTCCCCTAACGTTCCAGTATGGTTCCTATTTCAGTTATTTTTTGGGAACCAAAAAGAACGAATCTGGGAACGTTCTTTGTAGGTTATTTTTATGTTTAATTTTATAACCTAAGGAGAACGTTCTGGGAACGTTCACTGTAGGTTATTTTTAGGTTTAATTTTATAACCTAAGTAGGGCCCTATAATTTCTGTGATCACGGAATAAAAAGCACACTCTTTTACAACTAAAATAACAGTAAAGGGTAAAAAAAAATAATTCCCAAAAATTAAAACGGAAAAAACGGAATTTGCAAAAATTAAATTGGAAAAAACGGAATTTGGGAAAAAATAAAATGGAATTTGGGAAAAAATAAAACGGATTTTATAGGACCCTACCTAAGGAGAACGTTCTGGGAACGTTCCCTGTAGATCTTCTACGGTTCTCCCAGAACGTTCCCCTAACCTTAAGGGAACGTTCTCTGATTTAAGAAAACTTTCCTGGGGAACCAATAGGGAACGTTCTGGGAACCAAAAACTAACGTTCCCAGAACCTAAAATTGTTTGCTGGGCTAAAGGGTTCTTATTATTGAACCCTTAAAAAGAGTTCTGTATAGAACCTTTTCAGGGTTCCAAATAGTGCTGATAGAACCTTTTCTTCTAAGAGTGTATATTATGGTCAGAAAAGATGTTTGAGAACATATCTAACCCCGCCCCTCAGCACCTGATGTAAGCATTGACGTGGTGAAGAACGTTCTCAGTTCAGCAAAGAGTTGGTACTAGGGTTGCAAAGGGGCTGAATATTCCGGTAAATTCCAGAAACTTCCCCAAAATCCTGGAAAGATTCCGAAAAATCCTGGAAAGTTTCCAAAAATCCTGGAAAGTTTCTGGAAACTTTGCA